>CM074581.1:2007500-2020000 GCA_037305975.1 Chrysolophus pictus
CTGCACATCTAAACATCCAGCGATTCCTGAATAATCTAAAAGCTGCTACTTTATTAGCATTCTACCCAAACTGGGCAGTGAAACAACTTGATGCTAAGAAAGGATGAACTTAACAGAACGTTCGTTTTTTTCTATTATTATTATTTTTTTCCTCGGCACCTAGGCTGTTTCAAATTAAAGAGAATCCGGCTTCAGGAGGCAGTGCTATTTTAATCATTCCAATGTGTCCAGTACGGAAGATGAACTCAAAAGGTGAATATTAAAAGTAGTTGTGGAATTCAGTCATTTCACGAATGAACACATAATAGCCAAAGGCAAAACCGGAAGGCAACTTCACTTCCAATCAGTGTTTTCATTTTATTGAAACCAGATTGGAATTCCTGGAAAGAAGCCTACATATCACATCTTTAATACTAATTTTCATATACTCCAGTAAAACTGTCAGGGTGAATCAGTTGCTGAAGAAAGCTTCCTGTATAATTTACAGATGTACCTCCCTGTAGCCTGCTATTTCGTCCTGGATCAGAAATGTGGTTTTGATCACGCTCGCGGATTTCCTCTCACCTGTACAGGTTTCTGTTGGCTCTAATTTGATTATTAAAATTGGACTTTATATGTTGGAGCTGGCGATAAAAGTAAACCAACTGTGAGATACTCAGCAAGGCATTATTTTATGTGCGTATTTACGTACACACCTTCATCTACCCGTGGGGACGCATGTCTGTATACACATCTACCCCACAAAGATGAAAAAGACATTGAGAAACCAAACCATTCCACCCATTCAGTGCAAATATCTTCATCTCTACAAAACATCAAAGAATCAATAAGCGGCAGAGGATTTCCAAGCAGACATAAATATAACACTTGGACGATTACCGTAAGAGCATTTTCCCTAAGCCCCATGCTGAGCCCTGTGCTGTGTTTGAAGCTGGGTCCGGCGAGGCCGCGTGGTCCCTGCCGCTTTGCACTGATAGCTGCTGTGCTTCTCTGTGGGCTGCCAGGTCAGCGTGCCAAAAACCTTCTGCAAACAAGCAGTAGGAAGAGAGGTGAGCGAGCTGGGGAGCTCCTGGTATTTTCCTTCCCATTGGGCAGCGCCATAGGATGGATAGAGGGACACATGGGTGGCTTTGTGGGGTGGCACCAGTACTCCTGCCCAGGCTTTGGGTAGTGTCAGCACTTCCATTAAAGCTCCATTAGGCTGGGGTTTATAACTCATCTGTAAAAATTGGCTCAGGCTGCAGGAATTTGGCAAACAACGAGTGCACGGTGGTTTTTTCCTTTTCTCCCTGCCTCCTCCCCCACCCTCCCAAGTTGTTAAAAAAAAAACATAGTTTTGCTGCTTTTTAAGCATCTTTTGACACATGTATAAAATGTTTATTAGTTTTAGATGTTTCGGTGCTTGTAAAACTCAAAATTATCTTCATTATAAAAAAATAAAATTTAAAGAAGCTGGAGGGCATCTCTGGAGACTTCAATTCAAATCCTGACGAGGCCACAAGTATAAATAAGAGCTTACTTATCTCAGACTGCTCTCCTTCCACGTGTTTGAAAAAAGCTGAGTGCTGTGTTGGCACGAGGGTGAGCACTGGCAGGAGACATGCCATCTCAACCCACTTTGCACTTGGCAAAGGAGCCCATTGTCCAGACCGAGGCCGAATGAAAACAGAGCAGAACTGAGCACTGAAATCCAGTATTAAATATGCTGTGTTATTCACTAGTTATCTGTGGAGAAGGAAGGAGAGGAAGCAAAGAGGAAAAAATACAGAATCCAGTGCTTAAATAGCAAAGAAACTCATACAATGAGTTTCTTCAACCAAATCCTAATTTTGGCTTTTTTGAGGATGAGAACAGAGAAGTTTAGATTGGATATGAGGAGGAAGTTTTTCAGCCAGAGGGTGGTGAGGCACTGGAACAGGTTGCCCAAGGAGGCTGTGGATGCCCCATCCCTGCAGGCATTCAAGGCCAGGCTGGATGTGGCTCCAGGCAGCCTGGTCTGCTGGTTGGTGACCTGCACATAGCAGGGGGTTGGAACTGGATGAGCACTGTGGTCCTTTGCAACCCAGGCCATTCTGTGATTCTATGATTGTGAGGATAATGTCACCCAGCACCCAGCTCTCCACGTCTTAACAAAGCAGAATGCTTTCATCCCTGCCTTAACCTACATAATAAAATAGCCCCTCAAAAGTTGGGATTTCACAGAGAATACTCATCACACTGCATGTGGGAGGCACGCTACTCAGCTTTCCAAATTTCACTCTCAGGACAGCAACAAAATCTGTAAGGCAATTCTAGTGTGCTTGGCATTGATGAGTAATACACTGCAATATGTATACACCAACCCTTTTTGATTTTAAAATCTGTCAGTACCATCTAGTTCATTGCATGATTTTGTAATTTTATTTCCCAAATACAGGATGTATTTTCTTCTTCTCAATTAAAAAAAAAAAAAAAAAAGTGCTTTAAAAATGTATCACTAGAAGGCTGGATAGCAAAGTGGGTTAATGCACCAGCAGCGCACCTCCAGGGGCTTAGTTTCAGAGCCAGCTTAGGGGTCTGCTGTCATGTCACAGAGTCCCTGCCCACAAGCAGCAGTGTCTGCCCTACCACCAGAGTGAAAGAACAGGTCACTGAAGGTCAGGGCTGCAGCTTCACTTAGGAAAGAAAGGTTGAAATGATATAAACACAGCGTCCAAATTAGATTCAGCCACCTCTCTAGCTAGCAGATAACTCCAACATAGTCCGTACATTAGAAGTACACCAATGAGGAGGGATTTTTCTTGTTTGTTTGACATACTAACGGCATTCTGATTTTACAAACCCATACTTAAGTGCATTCATAACCAGAAAAGCATATAAACATACCCCAAGCTCCAAGGTTATCTGAAGCACGTACTTCAACAACCATCTAGATCTGATAGCATCCACAGATCTATAAACTTCCCAACATTTATCTTACAAAATTAGCTTTGCACTCCAAATTAATGAGTTGCATTTCATCCAGACAGAAGAAAATGATCCAGACCCGCAGCAAATTCAAAAGCAGTTTTTGCCACAGTAATTGCACTGAAGAAACCAGTAACACTCTCTATCTTAAGGTCGCCTTCCTTTTCTTTTATGCAAAAGCCATCAGGATATACATACGGAAATACTGAAGCTTTGGTAAAATGTTTTTTAAGTTGGTCTCCACTTTATCACAGTACCTTATATCTAAAGCCATTTAAGAGGCATCTTCCAGGCATTATTCTAGGATTACTCCATGAGAAGTGCAAACCAAATCCCATTTTTCCTATTCACATTTCCAACTGCAGTGTCCCCATATACAGCCTGCAGCAGCCATGTACACTTCTCTTTGTTATTGTCACCCCTCCAAAGAGCTTTTCTTTCCTCAGACTCCCCAATCCCTCTGAATGAGTAGAGGTTGGCAGCCCTGTGATATGATTTTCCACTGTTGCAACAACATCAGCCTTGAGTAATTCTGGGTGGACGGAAATTAGAAGGCATTAGTAGAACATGAGCAAAATCCCCACTGCATTATCAAACAAAAAGTGACATAATTACAGAACAACAAAAATGTTTATCCTCTCCAGTAAAATTTTTTATAAAGCAACATGTAATTTGTTCATATGCATGATACTGAATCACCAGTGACCAACATGAGTCCCTGGGGAAGGCAGAGACATAGAGACATCTCCATTAGCAATCCAAGGGCATTTGGTGCAGCACAGCCCTAAACACCTTCTGAAGTAGTTCTTCCATGCTGAGAGGATAAAAGAAGCAAGCAAGAATATTTCTGCTTAATAACACGTAGACTACTAAAAAACACACCAAAAACAGAGATATCAGAAGTTTATCATGAGTCTTTAAGCCATAGCATTCACAGTAGCACTTCTTGAGGTATTTTTATTTCATCAAATCATAAAAAAGCTTCAGGAGCTGAGCCTAGAAGCAAAGTCACTTGCAAAATCTCAGACCTATTAGAGAGGTTATTTTGTCCAGTCCTATGAACTGTCTTAGATTCGTGAACCTAGAAATAAGACGATCAAGCTGGTATTGATCTATCATCGTTGGGGCAACAACAAATTCCATGCACTGAATCAGATCAGGAAGGTGGTTACAGTGAAATGACTTACGTATAGAACCTCCAGCACCAGACCTGCATCTAGGGCATAAAACTCAGAGACCTTAAAAGAAAGAAGCAGCTTTTTGTCTCCTTTCCTCCTTTCGACTAACAGACACTGCTCTGGCACCCTGGAAACATGAAGCACGTAGTTCCCCTTGCAGTCATACCACAGAGCAGTATTTCTCATTGGTAGTTGAGCTGACTTTTCCTTCATTTTTATGAGACAAAGCTATGCAATATTTTACAAGAGAAGGACTTGCTTTCCTCACAAACCCCAGAACTGGAGGGAAGAGTGGATGCAGGGCCAACGTGGCAGCTGTTATCATTATGATCCCAAAACCAAGTCTGTTTAAACTGCCCAAAATCGTAGTTTCAGGGACCAGTCTGGCAATAGCTCACCCCTGCACAGTTGACGTGCATGTAAGCTCCAATTCCACCAGGGAAGTGGTAAAAAAAGAAAAAGAAAGAAAAAAGAACAAGTTCAACCGTTCCCATGGCCCATACTGTTCTGATAAGCAGAGATGAGCAGAGAAGGACAAGGATACACGAAACAACAACAACAAAATGACTGCACAAAATAAATCACAATGACATTCCATTTGATGGAAGTGGCCAAGGAACTCAAATCTGGGAGAGGCTGAGAAGCACCTTGAGGAACCAGCATCCAAGATTTCATTTGATTGTCAAAGTTCATAAGGGCCAAAAGGATGAATCCCAGGGGTAATTTTTTGGTACTTCCTAAGAACAAAGCAAAGGTAAGACTTTGGATCCCAAGGTGTAAGCCTTAAATATTTACTGATCAAACTGAAGGTTCCACACTCCTGGAGGAGAAGCAAAGCTGCAGACCTATAACCTCAAGTGTAATTTTATCACGGTGGAAACCTGTATTCCACCAGACAGAACTTCCTGACAAAATCAAAGAGCTGTCATTTTCTACGACGCTTTCAAAGCAGAACCAAAGACTTCTTTGGGAGGGTGGAGGGGAGGAAGAGGGGGAGACTGAGTGGAGAGAGAGAGGGAAAAAAAAAATCAGTGTTTTGAGGAAAGCAAAGTTGGAGAAGCAAACAGGAACTTCTCAGTTACATCCTCATTTTAAGCGCAGCCTTAGGTCTATTATCTACATTTTACGAATGGAGAAGCAGAAAATCCCCTCTCCTTCTCTTGCCTAGGAGAAGACGACAATGTGGCAGCACTGTGTCATGGCCAATGGCATTTAGGGAGCAGCCACAGCTGTCCCTTCCTGCTACAGAAGCAGCTGTAGGGGCCAAAGCCTGAGCTTAGCACAGCCCCTTCTGGGGAGGAGGTGATGCCATCCCATGGGGAAATGGTGCCGAGGCACATGAATTGCCTTCAGTGCAAAGCAGACAGGAGACATCTCCCTGGGAGGGAGAGATTCCAGAAGATGGGGACAGGTGCCTCTAGGTCCCGTTTTCAACTGCTGTGAGGATTTGGCCACAAGGCCCCCCCATTACATGAGATGGAGATACCAGGAAGCCAGGATGCACCACCACCTTCAGCACAATTTGCAGACCTCAGGACCTGCTTTTTTAAATTGCAGCTATTAGTCTTGCCTTAATTTTGGTTTCTCATGCTTAGAACAAGCTCTACTGGGGCTGGCAGCCAGCACGGGGCCTTCTGGGGAGGGTGAGGAGAGCCTTTGTCCCAGCCCTGGAAGGCAGCCAGAGCAGAGCCTTCAGGACGCAGGGACACGCATCTCCATGAGGCAACGTTTGCTCCCCCATTTGGATGCTGTCTGATATCACATCGAGGGTCAGCCAGTTAAAATGAAAATCCCACAAACACCATGAATAAAAAAAAAATAATAATAATCATAAGTCTTATTTTCCCAAAATAAAATCTCTCTCAGAAAACATATCAAACCAGCCAGCACTCAGCACTGTGAATAAAATTAGCAGACTCGATAAATATTTTATGCTCCCATTCTAATTGCCAAAAAAGAAAGTTAATTTCTGAAGCAAAGTTTTTTTTTTTCATCTTTATTTTTAAACCCTTAACATAATGACTGAATGCCTAATACGAATTTGATAAATTTTTAAAGGGTTTCTTTGAAAAAAATTCAAAGCTGAACTTGAGCAGCAGACCACAGGGAAGACTATAATCTTTCGTCGGACGCCTGGCACACCACCGCTCCGGCCGGTGCCAGCATTGCATTCTGACAGAACAAGTGTTGCATGAGATGTGAAGGATGACTCCGGTCTGCCGAAAAACCCTGGAGCAGGTGTTCCTCATCCTCATTTGCAATGGAGCATGGCCCCTGGCTCAGTGAGCTGGAGCAAATGCGCTGGCAGGACCCATCATGTACCTGCGTGCTGAGATGCACTAATGATAATGGATGCAGGCCTATTAACCACCCCATTTGTAATGGCACACAACGCTGATTGCTTGGGGAGTGAGTCAGCGGCTTTCCAAGAGGGAGCGGGGAATGCCGGGAACCCATGATCCTTTGTGCATTCCTTCTGCTCTGCTGGGTGTACAACTCTGTTAGTCTTTATTTAATAACACAAATGAATACATGATCTGCTACATGATTAGACATGAAGATAAGTCACTCTGGGCAGCGCAACATCAGCCGGGCTGTCTTGGGCTGCGATCAGCTCCACTCATGGCTTGGGGCTGGAGGTGTGGGGCTGGGCTGAGAAGCATGAATCAAGGCACAGGGCAAGGGCTTTGGCTTCAGACTTTACAGAATACCCTCCTGCTTATCTTTGGGGGAACACATTAGCACAGCTAGGGGAAAAAAAAAAAAAAAAGTATTCATCTCCTACTGCCCACCAGCATGGTTTGCTTGGAGAAGAAAGCCTTCAAGAACTATCTCCAAAAGTACTCGCCCATGCACCTTGTCTTTAAATAACTCCTGTGTTCTGTCTAAATGGCGCTCCTGCTGAAAGCTCACTCCCCCTCATTTGCAAAATAACAAGGCAATCCCGAAAGGACGTGCTCACAGAAAGCAATTGTTAATAAATAGATCACATTACTTGTACATACTTGACGCCACAGCCAACTTAGTTAAATAGTCACTTTTGGACCAGAATATTGCAATCAGTAAAATACACTGTAATTATTATTGTAATCTTAACTACTAGATTTCCCAGGTTCTTGGCAAAACCAAATAAGCTGCTTACACTGTCTGCTTAGCAGCAGCTCTGTTTTGATTTCCTTGCAAAATGTGTAAGAGGGCTCTTTTGTTAAATTTTGCAAAACAGGCGTTTTGGTTGCCAATTTAGTCTAAACAGGCAAATGTCTCCAATTATTTTGCTTAATAAAGTGTTGCTTTGTGTGCACAACAGGCAACACATGGAAATAAATATGAAAGATCAGATATTACCTGAAGCTGTAACAACCATTTTGTATACACGTAGTTCCCATTACAATAGATCACTTCTGAAGATTTACAAGAGGAGAAAAAATATTTGTGCACATAAATTCATAGATAACTGCCTCAGAACTGATTGTTACATTCTAGTGTCTTTACGTCACTCCAGTAGTGCACACAACAGTAAATAGGGCTTAGAAGTTGATTTCATTAATTAGTTGAGCATCTTTGTATCTAAAAGCACACAGCAACTGCAGCAGACCCACCAGGCTGGGTGAAACACTTCTATTCTTTTCTGTTTTTTTTTTTCCTTGACAGTTAAAGTTTTGAGTTTATCTGCACAAAAGAAATAAAGATGAAAGAGGTGTAGATGCACTGTACACCCACAGTCTTCCCATCGTCATGTAAAGCTCATGTGTACATCTGTGCAGATACATGAAAGAGCAACCATGTTCTGGGAAATGCGTGTCTACTGGTCTGCAATATATTTTATCCATATAGGTCCGGTTCATAAAAACTGAATGCGAAAAGAACAAAGGCTCTGCCAATAAATGCAACATCTCAGTGTTAGTAATTAACCACGTAATATTTTACAGTTCTAGTTTTACCCTTGCTCAACTCATTGCTTTGGAGTCCAGACTTGGCATCCCAGTGCCCCACCCCCACGTACACACAAAGTGCTTCTCCGGCAGTCACACTGCAGCCATCAAAAGGGCTGGAATTTCTCTATATGTATTGTACAGTATATTTCAAAAGAATTTTTCTGCCACGCACAGTATATCAATACTCAATGTGGGAGTAATTTAACTTCTTAATTTATTGCAGCAGTAACAGCATTTTCAAACTGGTCATAAAATATTCTTGTACTCTTCTAATCTGGGTTTTCAATGTTCTATAATGGGAATTCTATGAATAATATTGGGAAGTGAGAGATATTTTATACGGTATCTCTAAGGGAACAGTGTTATTGCATAAAAGTTAGGTGACATGGGAGAGACTGATAGAGGTGGTGTTTAAAAAAAAATCACCCTTCAGGATTTGTCATATGAATAATAATGATTTAGTGACATTTTCCCTTCCTAAAAATCAAATCCACTGTAAGATAGCGTTACAAAAAATATGCTCTAATTATGAATATCTCCAAAACACACAGAGAAAACACAGCTATCTAATGGCCGCTGCAAACTACCCAAGTACACTTTCTTGTCCAGTTTTGATTATACTCTTATTATTTGTGTATTCTACTGTTATGAAGCCCTAGTGAGATCAAGGCCCTCCTATAGCAGCAGGTACAAGAACACAGGGGAAGGATTTGCATAGACTCCCAGCCTGGCCAGGGGAAGCAGAGAGCAGTTCCAGCATCCTCCTCCTGCTGCAGATGATGGTCTGCATTGAGCCAGGCACTGAGCCCATCACACCTCCTCCCTATTGCTCCTGAGCAAGCAAGATGCTTTCTAAACACAGGATGGAAGGTGATAGATGTCCTTCCGTGGGAGGTCTGTGCAGATGCTCAGACCTGTGGTGCAGCACGCAATGCTACAGCACTTTCAGCAGTGCTGGCATGGCTTCCCTGGAGATTATTTTTTTGAATTTTCTTTTAAGGATATTTGTCTTCTGGTACTCCCTAGGGCTCAACAACAGCCTGCCCATCATCTTTTCGATCTGCACACAGTTTCACCTTGGCTTCAGCAAGAAGCCTGTCCCTGTTCCCAAATGATGCTCAGGCCCAAGCTCTCGCTCTGCCAAAACCTTGTGGGTGGCACAGGGCAGTATCCACCAGCCTGGCTTTCCCATGGCTGCAGTGCTGGATTGCATTTTTGGAGCAGCGGGTTTCCCGTTATCATGCTTTCTGTGTTTTTAGCACTCCTGGTGAAATTTATTGTTGTAGAGTGCCCTGAGCGCACTGGCAGGGAAAGACAATTACCCAGCATTTCCAGTCTCTGAAAAGTGTAATTGTGATATATACGTGCACTGCCTTCCAACACAGTCCCATGGCCTTGGCCTCGTCTTTCCAGCTCCACATTATCACCTTGATGCTCTCTCTCCAGTGCACCCTGCAGGCAGGGCTGGGACAAAAGCTTGGCTCTTGGAAACAGCCTTAACCAGTCAGACACGAAGCAGGGACTCAGCAACAAGGTACGAAGCAAGATGGATCAAAAATTGTCACCTGTATTTCTCTTCAGAAGTGTATAAATAATTGCATAGTTTAGATGAGATCTTATACAGAGCCTCACTATTACATGCTGTGTGGTTGGAGGACACTGGCTGATTGTGGTGACATTGCTTTGCAGGGAACAAGTCACTCATTGAACCTAAAGCATTTCACACAGCATCGAAAGCTCAGCAGAATGCTGCACCATATACTGTTTGTTTCCCTATGTTTTTCTGGCCAGCCCCCAGCAGCTTTTCCTGGTCTGTCCCACAAGCTCCAAAGCAGGGAATGGGCCAGAAGTTCCTCCCAGGTCACTCCAGTAGTGGAAGCGATGCACAGAACCTTATTCAAACACCAAACCCAGGCAGTGGGCTGTCACACCAGCTTCATTTCTATAGCGTTAAAAGTTCTATATTTTGAATACTGTCAATACATATACACTTTTTTCCCCTCGTGTGTTTTAATCTGCCATTTAGTCGTTTATTCAGAAAATGAGCACAGAGAAGTAAACATGATTGCACAAGGGAGGGCGTGGGACCGTCCTGCACCGGACCAAAGGTCCATTTCCATGCCTGTCCCTGGCTGCAGCCCAGCATTGGAGCTGCAGCAAGCAATAACTCCCTGGGGCCAGGCTCCCAAAACCAGAAGTGCAAGCAGCCTGAGGTGCTGCCCTGCTGCTCACACCCCAGTACTCAGACCTCACTCAGCCCTGCTCCTGTTCCCCAGGCAAAAGCCACCCCACGGCCTTGACCCACCACACAGCCTCTTTCTCTCCAAGGGACCAGAAGTGGATACGCTCTACTTAGTCTATACATGAAAATGCTTGATAGTTTTGCATAGGTTTTCAGTAGGTTTTGTACTTTTCCTAATATTTCTCCCTATCATTGTTTTTTTTTATCCCCTTGGTACTGCTACCAAATATACACATGTACAGGCATATAAGCACCCAAATCCAAGGGCATCCATCCCTGAGCTGATACATCCATCCACCATAATCATTATTTAACACAAGAAATGCCAAGCAGCTGGGACCCTTGGAAGAATTAGTCACGAGCTGACTCGAGAAGGATACAGAATGGATGCAAAGGACAGGTGGCAGAAATTCTGCTCATTTTCATCATCACAGTGTTTCACATCAATTCAGTATTTTTTACAAAACCTAAAGCATGCCTACTGCTTGGCGTGAGTCATTAGCCCTGCTGTATCCTCCTGACCATGTGGTAGTGCTGGGCTTCAGTAACCTCTAACGCAGACCAAAGGAGGCAGAACTTCCAGCTTTCTATCCATGGATCTGTTCATGTGTGCACTCACAGGCACATAAGTATGTGCACAGAATTTTTTTTTTTTTAATCCAAAAAACTTTCTGGGTAGAGAGAAGCTACAACAGCTCCATTAACCGACAATTTTTCAGGGTCACTGTTTATGTCTATAAGATAAGGCAGAGAGGAATAATAACATCCCTGACTTGGCTACCCATTTCCAGAGCTTCTGGCCAATGCCACAACATCTGGGTTCTGGAGAGGGCTTCCTTCAAGAAGAAAATATTTGGTCTCAAAGAGCATCATCAAACCTGAGATGTTTCAAACAAAATACGTCAAGCTCAAATGAATTACTTTCTTGACACAAAAGAAAAAACACACACAAAAAAACTAAACTTTTTAAGACAAAAACATTTTCCCAGAAAGTCTCCAAGCATTGCTTTTGCCAAATTTGGAGTTATGCTCAAGGGAGAGCAGAGTACCTTTGGCACATCTGCTGAAACTGGAGGAACTGTGTCTCTGGTATGGTGAGGGAGAAGGAATGTAGCAACTTAAGCCTGCTTTCTGAGGTCAGGAAGCAAACAGAAGAAGTGATGAAAAACAGCCCAAAGCAAGAGGAAAGCGATTTAGTTTCTCTTCTACGAGGCTGTCTCAGCAGCTCGAGGGGGGGGAAGGAAAAGAAGAAAACTGGAAAGAAAAAAAAACAAAAAAACCCTGTTTTTGTTTTTTCTTTTTTTTTTTTTTCAACCCCCTTTCCAATCTGCAAAGGTTTTTGAAGGGATATCAAAATCAAGAAGAGAGAAATTGGATCAAAACGACTGAGTAGATTCGCTTGTAGCAGAAAATAATGTTGGCATCTCTCCTTAGGTAGGCTGAGAACCACACAGTTCCTCGCTATTGTTAAAGGAGGATTTTCCTTCAAGTCCAGCTAATCCATTCAGGGAGCAAGCATAAAGGGGCAATGGGCCAAGGGAAGCTCTGAAAAAGAAACTCAGCAAAATGCTGTGGTGCTGCTGTAAGGGTTGGTGCCTTATCCCGGCGCACAAGACAAAGGATTAGCGCGCTTATCTGAGAGAAGCAAGTGAGCCTCGGCAGCGGCACAAGCACTTATAAGCATCAGTTAGTGGGCAGCAAGGAGGAAAAAGAAAAGGAGGGGGGGAAATAAATCAATCCATCAGCACATGCCCTTGGGAGAGGGATATTTGGAGACTGTGGGAGCGGGGTGGAGGCTGGGGCACCCTGAGGCTGGCGAGGAGCGCGGGTGGAAGAACGCACATGCCGACGGGGCCCCTGGTTCATGAACCTGTCAGTCTAAAAGCCTGTTTGTGCTTAGCCAGTCTGCTGGAAGCACATCTGCTAATATCCACTAAAGAGAAAAATGGTGTAGGGAATATGTGAATGTCTTCTCCGCCTTGCTTGGGAAGCCAAGTACCAAGGACAAAATATTCTGCTTGGGGGAGAAAACAAGGTGAGCAAGTCCGGAGAGTCATGCAAGAAGCTGCCGGGAAGACACAGGGGTTTTCAGTTCCCAGCAGTAATGAAGAGTGAAGAACTGCCACTCTGATCAGCAAAACCTTCATCAGTGAGGGTGTGAGGGCACATGGGTAGGGAGAGCACTGGCACCCATTTACC
>CM074581.1:3825000-4082500 GCA_037305975.1 Chrysolophus pictus
TAATGTCATTTCAAATCAGGGGATGCAACATTCCATTCATAGGTCTTTAAGGGACTAAAAGGCTCATGGTGAAGCAGACTGTTAAAGGCTTAAGTTATTTCCCTGTGACAGTAATTTTGGGTCTGTGATCCCTTTGGATCTGTGATACACTGATAATGCATTTATAAGGCTTTTCTCCCTTTTTTTTCCTGGAAGATTTTCTACAGGTCCACTATCTTTGAGCATTTTAAAATGTTAATTATTGCTTTAACTGGCTCGCTATGGTAATGAAGGAATTAGGCAACCTTTCCAATAAGCCCATGCAGCCTTTTTAAAATAGCTAAGTTATTTCCAGGCCTGTCCTTTGGAAAGCAGTACTAATGAGGTACAACATGCTCCTGCTATCAGTTTAGCCTTTTCACTGTAAAATGCTATTAGCCTAAAGGTTGTGGGGTAGAACTTGTAAACCTACTTCAATACTTTGCAATCAAAAGCTATTAATCAAAATACGTTAATATTAAAGATGGTTGGTTGCTGTTTTAAATGCAAACCATCATTTGGCCACCAGCCACAAATAGGGCTCGCATGAAATTATCACAGTGACAGCTCTGCTGGCATTTTATCTTTGCAGTCAAGACAGACAGAGCAGTGGCCTCTGTTTGAAAAACAATTTTGCCTTCTTGTATCAAATTCTGCAGATCACAATAAACTGTATGAGCTGATTCTGTCATCTTTTATTGACACCAAACAGGAGCTTATCTCCAGCTGTGGTGTCACTGGTTGCTTTCTAAAGCTGCGAGCAAACACAGCATTCATTTTACTGCAACTAAAGTGCAGTGGCTCTCTTCAGTCCTGGAGCAGAGCATGCACCAGCAAAAATACAAGTGCAAATCAGAAAAAAATACAAATGCAAATCTAGTTGGCGAGCAACTGAGTTGATCATTGTGGGCACTGCAGGGGCAGGAGATGCTGCTGACCTACAGGAGCTCACAGGGGCACCAGTTGAAGTCAGAAGTCTCTGTAGGACTGATGATGAAGTTAAGCAAAATGAAAACGTGAGGTGATAAAGGTGTTGACAGCCAAGCAGGCTGGATGGGAAATCACTGAAAAGTTAGATAAACAGCTTCTGGAGTTCCTGTGGGCAAGCTGCAACGTACACATGATTGAAATACATGGATCAGAAAGCTACAGAGCAAATGCTGCTTTATCTTGTTGGGAGATTAGTGTCTACTAAGAAACACAGCATCTGTACCAGGCTAATTTCTTTAATTCCCTCTTTTTTTTTTAATTATTTCATTGAGCTTATATCATTCATGTGTACAGTGAATACAAGATACTGCTGTTGACTGATATCTTAGATTGCTTAAAAGACCTCTTCAAAACTGCATAACGATGAAAGAAAATTTTAATGTGTTTTTAATGCATTCGTGTTTTTTGAAAGCTGTAGCAGAAATGCAAAGTCACAGCTTGAAGCAGTGATTGAGCACCTGGTGGGAAGGCAGGACCAACCCAGGGGAGCTCAGATGCATGTAATGCAGCTGAGTGACCAGAAGGGCTGGAGACAGGATCCACCCCTTCCCAGAACTCATTTAAGGGTTGGCAAGGGAAGCTAAGGGATTTTGATGGAGTTCCATGCGTACCTGAGGTCTTCTGAAGGTAGGTAGCTGCTTTCCTTTATTTCTGCACTGGTGGTTGTTGCATTTGAGCAAATTCTCACTTGCAGCCTAGGAACCTCCTGCTCTGCTGTTATTACTTACACTTGGTGAGCCAGGTGGGTGTGACAGCAGTGTACTTATTAGGATGGATTATCTTAAGAAGATGATGCATTGGTTGGTCACCAATACCCCGAAGGAGGAATTCCTGCAAGAAACCCTGGAATTCCTGGGTTCCCTGTGGCTGAGTTCAGTATGGATTGTTGTTAATGGTTTATGAGCTGGTTCCATCATGATAAGTGGGGGCCACTGCAACCTGTGTAAGGAGGTTGACAGTGTCCTTTGTTTTGCCCCTGGCATAAAATATGTGGGTAAAACTCTTCTAAAAAGCCATTATGCTTCAGTCAATTGTAACTCTGCCTTGTCATCTCCTTTATTCTTTTTTCAATGCAGTATATATTTTAAGTTAACTTGAAGAATGAAATAAGTGTTGGCTACTTTCTTCCGTGTTTGTGTCTGTCAGTATGTTCCACCTGGGTTACTGATAGTGAAGGAAAAACTAATTAAAACATCTGTAGATAGAGACTAAGGAAAGCAGGAGTCCAAGATCAGCAAATCACTGATAGACCAATCTGGAAAGTACCTGTTTCACACTAGTACTGGGCAGCTATAAGAAGTATGCAAAGAGTGATTCTGTTAGCTCTTACTGAAGGCTTTTCTTGACCGGTCTCGAGGGAGTTCTATGCCATAACAGCAAAAGTGAATTTAATCCATGTTCATACAGAATATTTCTGTGTTAACTAGACAATACATCTGCCCCTTTAACATACTCTTCTAATAAAGGTTCAGAGGAACAATGGGAAAAGAAGCAAACCAGCTCCTCAGGAGAACTTAAGATTTGTGGAAGAAGCAAGTGAGGAAAGAGACTGTGAAGTGATCAGTTATATCCTTTATATCATAATATTCCAGAACACCTTTGACTCCTCTTATATTAAATTCCACCTGGTAGTTGAGAGTCTAGCTACAAAATCTAATTATATGGCAGAAAAGAAGAAAGCAATGAAGTTTTGTCTATGTCCTTAATCACTATTTGATTTTTATCAACTCCAGGCATAACAAACATTGCCTGCAATTATCTCCCACGCAGAAAGATTATTTCCTTTTGTCATGAATATCTGTCATCCAGACCCAGGAGCATTGTGCTGTTATTACTCGGGGCTCAAGGAGCACCTGTGTTTTTTTGGCAAGCTATGGGAAGGAAAATGCTTTAGCAGTATTCATGTAAGAATTTCCTCTGCATTCATGAGTATCTCATTGATCTGGTAGCTGTAAAGAAAAATTAAAGGAGCTGCTGACTGATCCCTTTCCTCACCACTGAGGATCTTCTACTCTTCAACACAGCTTTGAGATGGTATTTTCACAGAAGATGTTCACGTTTTGTTGGAGAGTTGAAACCCCCAAGGATTTTGACAAAAAGCTCCAAAGTATGTTTGCATTTTCCTGACAAAATGTTTTTTTCTCCTGTGCAAAAAAAAAAAAAAAAAAAAAAAAAAAAACAACACCAAACAAACAAAAAAAACCTCATTATTGCCATTGCTCTTTACACTTTAAATCATTAAAATTCAGTTCTCTTCAATGGGTTTTTTTCCTCTGCCTCTGGGCATGAGAGGTGAAGGGGCTGCAGCCAGGAGGAGCCCTCCGTGCACACAGACACAAGCAGTGTCCTGCAGCCCTACTGAGGATGCTGGAGTGACCTTTTCTCTTTTACATGAAAAACAGCATCCACAAAAACTTGCCTAAATGCAGAGAAATTAAGGTTGTCTTAAAACATCCCCCTGCAGTATTACAAGCAGTGTTGTTATTTTGGATTTCCAGCTATTACAGATTTCCCTCTCTGTACATAATCCTCTCCCTTTTCTTGATACCAGTTCAATAAGGTCACAGAGGATTTTGAATTTGTTTACTCTAACCTTTCTTGCAAATTAGTGGAGAGAAATCAAACAGGACTAAAAACTCTGATACCTTACTTGTTTTTTTTTTTCTCTGTAGACCTTTTTAGCATCTGATATGTCTCTTCTTCAGTGTTATCTGAGGAGAAGGAAAAAGCATTACAACAATCTATATTGGAGAGCACACCAAGAATAAGAAATTCAATCCAATTAGTATAAACGGTGTGGGTTTTTTCCTCAGGAAAGCCTCTAACATACATTGTCAGGGCAGAGATTCAAGTGTCAGTGACACCCTTCAGATAAATGGCACTTCCAAGTGGTATTTCAGAGCTAGCAACTGGCTTGTGTGCTCTCCCTCAGACCAGAAGATGCCTGCCCTCAGTTTTGCCTGCACCTTCCCAGCAAGGCATTTTGCCTGCAGGGCTGCAGTGATAGCCCCCACGTTCTCTGGGGGGATGTGGCAGAGGTGGACAATGCACACCACTGTTTGGAAGCATCTCTGATGGAGTCAGCCAGGAGAGCTCAAGTGCTGAGTAGAAGTGACATGTGTGGGTGGACACACACTGTCTGGATTTCAAAGTAGCTCTGGCTAGAAATGATGCTAAGGGGAAAGCTGGAGGTGAAAGAGGAATGTGTGCTCTATGATGCAGGACTAACTCTGGCTTCTAGCAGTGGAGGACCTACTGCAAGACTAATTAAAGGCCTCATTTATGGTTTCAAGGAGGCTATTATAACGCTCAAAACTCACTGAAATATCAGTGTTGTAGCCATGCCCTGCTCTTCTGGCCATAGAACCATACAATGGTTTGGGTTGGAAGGGACCTGTAAGATCATCTAGTTCCAACCCCCTGCTATAGGCAGAGATACCTCCTTCTAGACCAGGTTGCTCGAAGCCCCATCCAGCTGGTCGTGGCCTAGCATGTCTTCCTGGCTAAGCAGAAGCCAACAGCTCCTGCTAAAGCAGGCTTCTGGGCTGCCAGAAGGGCAAAGAACCTGTTCTGGGAGGAGGATATGGCACGTGCTTCAGGAAGGCGTGTTAAATAAGTACAACATGTGTTTTAGTACTTCTAACTCGCATGTCAGGTCAGAATGTGTTTGGCTACAGCTGTCTGCTTAGCAGATAATGAAATAAGGCACTGCTTTAAATTCAGTTTAATAATTCAAGAACTGTGCATGTGATGTCATTCACAGTTCTACATGCCAATATAGCAGCTTGAATACATGATGTTCCTCTTTGCCAACATTTGCTTATAGATAAAGCTGCAGGTTACTCTTCAAATGCATGTTTGTATGTGAATTTGTAAGAATTCTTCTATTTTAGGAGTGAGGAAATGCTGCTGTGGCAAGTGAAGGCGATGACAAAGCAACGTTGAAGCAAACTTGTGCTTGTTATCAACAAACAGTTTGCTTGATGCAATAAACCAGCAGTGCAATTGCAGAGCAGCCCCCTCCCTCAGCAGCAGGGACACCCATGTTGTGAGGGTTCCCAATGCAGGATAAAAGCTCAGATTTATTGTCTGAGTCATGAATCAGCTAAAATCAATATTTTTTTAGTTTAAAGCATTGTTTGGGATCGTTTCTTTATAAGCCTCACAGGCGGAGGGCTGCACTGCTGAATCTCTGCTTTAAAGTAACTTTTTCTGACATGACATACATCACTGAAAATATGGGTTTGTAATGAAAGTGATGGCACAATGCTGTAGTGTTGCAAACACAAACCTGCAGTGACAGTATCTCAGAGTTCTGCTCTGATTTTTACATGTTCATTCTTCAGAAGTCATCTTGCCTTAGTGAGATCCTGTGAGGGCTTAACCCATATCAGATCTGAGCAACAATTCTCTGTGTCTTTTGGGTATTAAATAAAATGGTCTCATCCATGGCAGCAAAGGGGATGAAGCAGTGAGTAAATCAATCCCTGAAGATGCTCTGGTATGGATGGTGTCCCTGGTTATAGCAGTAGCAAACCTGTACTATGTCTTCATTTATCACAGCTCGGAAGGGAAGGAAGATTTAGGTTGGATATTAAGGGGAAGTTCTTTACTGTGAGAGTGGTGAGGTGCTGGAACAGCTGCCCAGAGAGGCTGTGGATGCCCCGTCCATCCTGGAGGTGTTCAAGGCTAGGTTGGATGGGGCCCTGGGCAGCCTGGGCTGCTATGAAATGTGGAGGTTGGTGGCCCTGCATGTGGCAGGGGGATTGGAGCTTCATGATCCTTGAGGTCCGTTCTAACGCAAGCCATCCTGTGATTCTGTGACTCAGGTTGGTGAAGCACTGGAACAGGTTGCCCAAGAACGCTGTGGATGCCCCATCCCTGGAAGCATTTGAGGCCAGGCTGGATGTGGCTCTGGGCAGACCCTGGTCTGCTGGTTGGCAAACCTGCACATAGCAGAGGGTTGGAACTAGATGATCTTTGAGGTCATTTCAACCCAGGCCGTTCTATGAAGTGTAGAGGCTCTGTCTCCCAGTTATCCACAGAGATCCTGCAATGGGGAAGGCAGGAAAAATAGCCTTTTCCCCTCAGTTGCTGAGCTAAAAACAGGCAAACTGCTTTTGCAGCTCTTGGTATTTGTATTCTTTTGCATCCTTCTTAGACTCCTTTAATTCCTGATGGAAATTAAGCTATTCCTTTCCTAAGCACAATTGTAACCATCATTTCTCAGATCTCTTAGTTGAGTAGACTAGATAGGCAGACAGACAGATATAATATCCAGCAATATTCCAGGATATTACCTTTATCCACTAAAGGATAGGGTTGCTTGCTGTGAGACTTTATTAAATGCTATGTCAGATCATTTTCACCATGGGAAGCTGTATCACTAGCAGATGAAAAAAAGTGTAGAGCCTGCAATAAATATTTTAAGAGGCAATACATTATCTAAACTGAACTTAAAATCCTCTCAGAGATTATGGGAGCACACAGCTGTGTCTCATGTTATCAGGTTTTTTTGATTGCCCCATTGCAAAGTGCTCTGTTTTGCACGTAGAAAGCCAAGGATGTGTTGTCTGATCATATGATTTTTCAGAACAGCAGAGAACGTATCGTTTCAAAACCACCTAAATGAGATCTATCACATTAATGGCAAGACAAATGAAGAAAACCATTTTGCTTGTCTGTGTGTTGAAGGAGCATGAATTCTTACAAAGACTGTTTATGTGAGCACCCAGAGATTCAGGGTACGGGCTTTGAAGAAGCATGAAAGCCAGACCTTACAGAAAGAACAGCCTGCTCAGACTTTCAGCCCCATTAAGAAAATATGTTCTACCATCAGTCTGAGTCGCTTAGGATCTACCCTGACTGCAGCTTTAGAAATGGCTCCGTTGATCTGCCACTGGCTCTGCTGGAGGAAGATGCTTTACAGTATAGCCATCATTAGTAAGTTCTCTTTCAGCCATTTACTCAGGTTTAAGTGTTTGGGCAGATTTTTTCATTATCATTATTATTTAAACAAGAAAAAATATCCTTACTTAATCTCCTGCAGAAGAATCTCCTCCTTTTACTTTGCTGCATCTCCCTTCTATTCTGCTGCATCTGTTTAACTGGTGTGTTTTGTTTCCAGCACTATTTACTTTTTTGACATAACAAGGTAAGAGGGACAAAAGGAGCATGTTGTTTTCAAAAAAGGATCTGAAAAACGATGGCTTCTGTGTTAGGTTTGGTTTTATTTTTTTTCCCAAAGAAAAATCTCGTAGGTGAGAATGACACTACAAGAAAAATGGCTTTTCTGACCAATACACTACAGAAACTGTTCAGGAACAGGTAATCTTCCAAATATATATATATATATATATATATATATATATATATATGTATATATTTATTGAGCAATTCTGGTAAGACTAGGGAGGAAAGACTTACTTGTGTGGCTCGCTGCTCTTGCAGAATGGGCCAGAGGTGTCAAGACACAAGTTTACCAGGGTTTGGATATTTTAGGTAATTTTTCTTTAGCAATTAGTATTATTCCCTATTCACGTTACTTCTGTCCTCTGTTCATTTATTTTAGACTTTCATCCTTGTGACAGTTGGAATTTAAGGTCCAATCCTAATGTTGGCAAAGTTAGTAGAAGACTTCCTGAAAGACTAGTGGAAAGAATTTGAAGGGTTTTAATGAGGAAAATATTCCCAAGCGGGGGAAAAATAAATGGGTTCAGCTGCCTTCCTTTATTAGGAAAGGCTACTTCAGAGTACTTCTAGAACTGGGAGAGCATGGATTAAGTTATGAAAGTTATACACATGGCCATTCTATATGTTTATACCAAAAATGTGAAACAAGAAACCCAACCCAGCAAAAAACCATTCATGAAACAAAGGCTGAAAAGCCGTGATTGATGCCAACAATAAGAGAAACGTTAATATTTCAGATTTATTTCACTGTGTGGTGTTTTCTGTCATGCACCGTTAGCTTACGGCATGCAATCTGTGTGATAATCAAGGTTTCTTGCTAAAGACAAAGCATAAACAAATCTGGTTAGAGCTAGGAGCCTGAGAGAGCATCAGTGGATTCAAGGATGAGCATCTGGTGGCCTTTCATAGTAGTATTCACCAAGAAATATATGATCTTGGTCAGCTAAAAGCAGGTAAACCAGTACATGGACTACTCAGTTCTGCACAGAAATGCAAAAATGGTTTGTTATGGAGTGGTCTGAGGTGTGACTGACTGGGAACAGACCAACTACAGGGAAAGGAGTTTGGAAGCCACATAAAAGATCTGCTTACGGGTGATGGTGGGGTCTCCAGGTCTCCACTAAACTGTAAAATCCTGAAATATTAAGAGGATCTCTCGCCTCCCAGAGCTGTGGAGACATTTATCTGCACTGGACTTTGGCACCAAAATTGTGTCTGCATCTGTTCCTATCAGAACGGAGAAGAAAGACAAGGGACAACCAGTCCAAAGTGCCAGACTGAAAGCCTTTTCCAGCTTCTAACACATCTTTCCCAGAAAAGTGTCCACGAGCCCAAAGGTTCTCTTCAATCAGTTTTTTTTACTTGCTCATAATTGAAAATTGTCAACAAGTGTGTGTGAAGATTTCCCCCAATCTTTTTGTTTTCTAGGGGAAAATTACGAGTACATGTCTGAGCTTGCATCTTTCTGCTCCTTGCTATCAGCAGTGCATGCTGTACCTGCTCAAAATAATTATTGCACTACCTTGTGCATGAAGGGACTGAAACTCTCCCTCCCCTTCAAGCAGCCTTCTTCCTTCCTGCCTGTTTTCAGCCACACTAAATGAAGACTAACCTGACTGCTCAGTGAGCTCACGCAGTAGGATGCGATGGTTTCCTTCTGGCTAACTTTGCAATCCCAGTGACCAATTGTCACAGTGCAACTGTTCAGCTGAGGCTGAGCTTTGATTTCTGCTCTTTTTGAGGGATGTGATTGCTGGATTGCTGGCTGCTTGTGACCCACACTGCTCTATGTGCCCTATGTCTGAAGTAAGTGCATTCAGGGATATGAAAGACCAACCTGAATTAGAAGGTAAGGATGAGACCCCTTCTAAAAGTTTGACAGCTTGCTATCGAAAGAAAAGCCCATTATTTCTATCTTCTGACAAACATGGCTTTACAGAGTTGAGAATGGAAGTGGTTGTGTTCTCATGCATCTTCAACAGCTAAAATTATATTGTCATGTACTTCTGTAGTGCTCTGATTGTTATAAACTCAGTTTCCGTTTATGTTTATGGACAATCTGCAGCTATTTCTTAAACAGAAAGAGCTGTATATTTGGCCCTTTTTGTTACAGTTATGAATTTAAGTGCAATACAAAGATGGTTCTAGCTAAACATGTTTCAAGCTCTAGAGCTTTTAAGTTAGTTTAATTACAAATATGTATTTTATTCAGCTACTTATCTGAAATTTATCAGCTTCAAGATACTCTAGCTGAGGTAATCATTTAATATTTGAACTGCAGGCACAGACTGCCGTTGGAATTTAATGCAAGTGGTATTTCAAAGAGAATCTGGATTAGGGCTGATACACACCATAGAGGTTTGTGCAATATAGGCATGTGAGGAACGTTTTCCAGTTTGGCAGGATAAAGTAGGGTTAGAAAGGTGTGGCAAAGGGTTCAGAATGGGTCAGAAGCCCCTACTATCAATTCCAGTGTAGTAAGGGCACAGAGGACAGACTGGTGTAAAATCTCTAGTTTTCTTATCCACAAGGCAGAGCAATTCATCTCCTTCTCATGAGTGCAGCCATGACCTGCATGGAAGATACAAGTCAATGTTGCTCTGTGTTTTAATAGGCTTTATCTCCTCGGCCTGAAGAGGAGAAAGCACAGTGAAATCAGCTTGGTGTCTGTGAACCATAACAAGCCCAAGGAAACAGCACTCAGATGCATGGATTTGGGCATGCCTAAAGCTTTTGCTTCTCTGTTTGGGGAAAAAAAAAAAGTCATAGCCTAATGTTCTGCCATATCCAGACTCTTTTAAACTTTCCATTCTGCAAATCACTCAGCTCGTTGACTTTTCAACTTAGTAAAGAAAACATCATGCTTTTCCATGGGGTGGAAAAAGAGCTGGGAAAAAATGCTTATGCAAAACCTAATTGACGGTGGGGAGCAAGATCAGATTTATGAAAAAAAAAATTATGTATGGCAACCCTTCCTGCTCTGTTGACAGGAAAGTTTATAAGAAAAAAAAATAATAATGCTGCTGAATTACTCATGTCCCAAACTCCTGTCCTTGCTAATGGCAGTGATACAGATACTGGGGCCTTGAGAAGGATCTGGGATCTGTCTGCTATTTAAAGAGCATGTATCAGGAAATACTTCTTTACAGCAAGGGCTGTTAAGCACTGCAATAGGCTCCCCAGGGAGGTGGTTGAGTCACCATCCCTGAATGTGTTTAAAAACCGTTTGGATGTGGTGCTCAGGGATGTGATTTAGTGGAGGGCTGTTAGAGTTGGGGTGGTATGGTTAGGTTGTGGTTGGACTCGATGATCTTTAAACTCTTGTCCAACCTGAGCAATTCTGTGATTCTGTTTGTGAGCATTGTGCAGCTGTGTTTTCCAGCCTCTGTGGTTAATGAGAAGATTTCTAATGACAGCATCTCTGAGGTCTGTCAAACCTCACTGCACTGCTATCCCAAATGGAAAAGCACAATCAAATGTATTGAAAGCAATTAAGTTGGCTTTTAAAAATGCAATAAGAAATCATTGGCAATTAAAGCCTGGGAATTTTTCACATGGAAAAGAAGTGAGGAGTTTTGTTTTTCCATAAACTCACAGAAATTTTGCTAAGACCTTAAATATCACAGTGCTCTGGGAGAGTTCAGCTGCAGTGTTCGGTTTAATTCTCAAAAACCAACATGAAAATGGGAAATGGAAAAGTTTTGGTTTTCATAACAGAAAACTCTGCAAACATATCCCCTCTCTCCCCCTCAGTTTTGTGGGACAAGTTTCACTTCTTCTAATAAAGTACATGGATTTATTTCTACCAAACCCTATCAAGAAAATGATTTTGCAATGAGCTGACATGGGTTGTTATCCTACACCTTGCCACATTTTATTAACTTGGCTTTTAACAGATGGCTTTTAATGAATAATTACACAGTAATGAAGAAAATATCTTGCTCTTAAATAAAGCTGTATGCAGATTTACTAATCAATTTAGACACTGTATCTCATTTGCTTACGGTACATCTCCTGCTTGGAGTATAATTATCCAACTTTGTGTCTGCATTTAACTGCCTGAATTAAAAGAAATCAAAGTGGGTAGAAGTAACTAATTGTCAGTGTTACCCACCAGCTCCTATTGAAGGCTTCATCAGCACAGAGCTGATGGGCTTCCAGTACTTCAGGCTTTTACAGATATTGAAGTATATTATTTGTGAATGTTTTCCTCTTTTGTGGATACACCACTGCATTTACATAACCTGTACCACACGATCAAGATTTCTTGGAATGTGCGGTTGTTCCTGAAGTATGGCTACCATTTTTTGCTACAGCACTGCAGTGGATGGAAGGAAAAAAGAGGCTTTCAACTCTTTGCAAAGCATGATGCACACTACAGCACAGCATTGTATATTTATCAAGATGAGGAGTCTGGTCCAGCTGCCCTTCGAGCCCAGGGAAAGCATGGCTGAGCCTTGGTCTGTTCCCTGATGGTCTTCCTGAATTTGGGACAACTCACCACCAACTCTGTTTTCTTCTTCCATCAAGAGCCTCAGTCCACTCATGACTCCTCTGCTCCTTCGCTTGGGTCTCCCATAGCACTCTCATTCATTCCTCATCCTTGTACACATTCCTATTCATGGCTGAGCTTTCAACTTGTAAATCAGAACCAGCAAATACCGGCAATACTGGGATAATAATAATTTACCATGGAGCTCTCCACAAAGTAGAGTTGCAAATTAGCCATCCTAATGGCATCTAACTGGTTTGATGCTGACGAAGCAACAGCAAGACCCAAGAGTGGTGTGATCAGCTGCAAGCAATACTGACTTTGTGGGGCTCTCTGGAACGATGGGATTTCACAGTCCTTGCGTGGCTTTTTGTCTCCATTTCTGTCACTGATGATTTTCCATTCTTCTCAGCTTTTTCCCTTTCTTTTAAATGAGCTCCTATAAAGAACCCTGTTTTGCTTGGGTTTGCGTGCAGGGGGAAGCATCTTATTTAAAAGCAGACACCCTGGGGCACTGCCTGGTGTCATTTTATTTTATTTTTTCTTTATTTTGCTTATCAAGGCTTCTATACTCTGAAAGATTGTTACGTGAAAGCTTTTAGATCCAGCACAACTCATCTTAACCACCCTTAGGGTCTGGCGTTTTGTATATACTCTCCAGGTATTCATCATCCCTAGAAGCAAACTGCAGAAGAATTTAGGGCTAAAAAGTAGGTCATTTCAGTGAAGTATGCAAAAATTTTAGGCTGATGAGTGTGATTTCAGTGCCTAATTTCTTCTAATACTTGAGGTGGTTTGGAAGGACTGAAGGTTGATGGCTCTTCTTTTAAAAGTGTTATTGTGGGTGATCCGATGGGCAATTAGAATAAAAGTTTTATCTGCTTGGGTTTTTTTTCAGTTTACATGAAAATAACAAAGAAAAAGAGCATGCACTGCTGCTGTCCTAAGGTATGTTGCTGATATTCTACCTTACATCAAAGGACGCTTTTAAAAGGACATTTAGCACATCTGATAAGTTAATCTGAATGAATGCCTATAACAAGAAACCCAGCCAACACCAATCCTGTGTACAAACAGCCATAAACATGCTCCTGCTTATAGCATGCATTAAAAAAAAAACCTCCTTCCACGCTCAGAAGAGCAATTGCCTCTTGTTGACATAAATCATGAGAAAACCTGGTGAAGCTTACGGTATAGGTATGAAACAGAACTGAGATCAACATCTTTATAACAGGGAATTGCCAAGAAGTGGTGTTAGGAAAACTCTGCCTTGCATGCGATATTTCATGCTCTGCTATAATACAATAAAGCAGAGCAAAGGAGAAGTGTTTTGTGCCATCAAGTAAGGTAACTGGCATGATCCAAATGCATGCATGTCAACCGGCGCTATGGATCTGTTAACCCTGCTGTGGGTGGGAGGACTGCTAATCACTGATGGAAAGCAGGGAACCTCTTAACTAAAGATTTTGAAGGTTTGCTGAAGGTCCTTCTGCCAGACCCAGAGCCTTCCCTCTGTGATGTGACCCTGCAGATCCAGCCCCAGGCCTGGTACACACCTGAGCTCTGCATTCGGCTGTTAGTACTGGCATGGAAAAGCCTTGTCTGACAGTGTGGGGATAGGCATGTTTCATTCAGTGCATCAGCCCCCAGGTGCGCTCAGCCCAAGCTCAGTGCTTCATTAGTAATACTCCAGCTAGAGCTAAGCACTGCTATCCTTGTCCATCCCTGGGTACCACTCTTGGGGCACACGTTATGGCACATTGTCTTGCACACTTTATGGCAAAGCACCCAACATCTGCAAGTCTGCAGTGGCAAGAGCTCTGAAAAAGTCAAGGGAATGGAGCAGAAAGTTTGGAGGAGCGCATTAGTCAGTTCCAAGGTAGACTGCATTGCTTTAAATCCAGGGCGGAAACTTCAGCACAAGGCTAATTTTGTTCCCAAGCTGCTCTTATTTACAAACATTTTACACAGGCAAGCTACTATTTTAAAGCTTTCCATAATAACTTCATCATACATGCTATGGAGGAGTGAGATGGCCCAAAGATGCAGTGAATCATTTCATCTTAGCAGCAAGCATTGTGGAGTCTGTACAACAATGTGGAGTATTACAATGCTGCTGTCTATCGTGGGTTTGATCCAGGACAAGATCTTTTGGGAAATCATGCTAACAGTGAGGTAGCTGCCGAGTTAGATGAAAGGCTTACTGCTGGCTGCCGTGAAGAGCTCAGGGAATCAGACACAAATCCTGCTGAAATGGATTTGGTGTGTCTTAAGCCCCAGCACAATTCCCAGCATAGGTAAAGAGAGTGATGATAAATTTCTACACTTGAGACGTGCCTACAGATTGAGGTTGGTCACACCGCAGTTCCACTGAGAAACCCCACCACAGTGTGCTCTGCGGGCATCGCTGCTGATGCTGATAATCCACGGGTGGTCCTCAGCTTCATGTCATGCAGAGAGAACACTTCTGCATGGAAAGGATGTTGGAGATAGCACCATCTCTCCTTGATTCACTCAGCCCCTTAGTTGGAGAGATTAATATCACAAAGATTATGAAGGAGGGCCCCTCCTGGGGCTGCTGGCAGTGGTGTGGGGCATGTGGGAGTGCAGCAGAGCCCCACAGAGCATAGAATGGAGACAGCCACGAGGGCCTGCAATAGCACAGGGACTTCATTTTGGGCACCGGCTTTGCTGCCATAGTTGGAAATTGTACTGATGAAAAAAATAAAACCAGTGATCTTTTGCAAGGAGCAGCCTCTCGCTGAGTTACCAAGGAAATGCCAACACCCTGGGAATCAGTGTGGCAGCGCAGTGTGACACTCACGGTCCCTTTCGACAGCATCTGCTGATGTGCAGAGAAGAAAATAGCAGCATCCTTGGCACCCTGCTGCCATGCCCTGCCCTCCCAGCCTCGCTGGCTGCTCAGGGAGGCAGCAGAGATGCAGAGCTATTTCCATTTCTTTGAGCAGCTATCGAATGAGTCGGGTTTACCGTGCTGAGAAAGACCATAAATAAAACCGAGAAGAAACTGAAACCAACTGAAGTGGGAATACAACCCGTTCAAAAGCACACATATGTTTTGTAAATCCATTGCGGTGTTGAAGTTTATGGCAGAGTGGCAGTGCTGTCAGATCTTTAAGAATATGTTATGCCAGCTGTTTCAGGACCATATCCCAGCATTATTATTTAATAAGCTCCTCCAGCCTGAGTATGCAGAAATAAATAAACCACTAGGTTAAGTGCAAAAACAATTGCACTAAAAGGATGTGCTCTACTTGCTCTGCTCAGGTATCGCTAGCAATAGGAGTATCCTAAAATGACTCAGACTGTAACGGAAGGGCTGAACGCCTGAGTGCACAGCACAGAGGAAAATACAGTCCTACAGACACTGAAATCATGTCCCTTCACATTAGCTTGGATAAGTAAGCAAATGCCACATATCCCTGGTACAAGCAGCAGGATTGTAATGGTATCTCTGCTCCTGTTTGCCTGGCTGTATTTGGGAAGGCAGGATCCCCTTGGAAAAACAACCCCTGCACACAACAGGCACAATATTTATTCGTCAGAAAATGTGTGTTTAACAAGCTCTGCTGGCTGCCCTCTGCTCTGGCAGCTTCAGGAAAACCTCTCTATGCCTTGTGCTCTGCTTCCCCAGCGGTCTGGGGATGCCATCCGCTCCTTTGCCTCCGCTGGCTGTTTTCCACTTATTTGCTTACTCTTTTCCATCCCAGTTGGCTCTGCATAGCCTGGAGGGAGTGAACTAGATTCTCTTTCTGGGGCATCATCAAAGGAAATGTTTACCGAATTGCAGGCAGTCGCATCTGTGTAAATCTGGTGGCGGCACATGGGGGGACAGCAGCAGCCCACAGAGATGTTATGTTTCCTTCTAGCACAGGAAGGAAAGCATAGAGTATCCCCACCCCATGGCCAGGACGGGCAGCACACGAACCTTGCCATTAAACAACCCTTTCTGTCTGCTTGGCAAAAAAAAAGCATTTAAGTTGAGACCACTGGGAATTAGTTATCCCAATATATCCTTTAAATTATGCTTTGAAACAGTCTTCTGAAACAATCTTCCACCTTCTTCCATCAGCTGCAAATTACCAACAGCCACCATACCAAATAGAAGTTTGTAGCTCCTCAGATCAAATGTGTCAGCCAGAACATTAACATAATCAAATTAACATGCATTTAGCATGCGTATTTCTTGAGGCAGAAGTATTTCTTCCTGTTTCATAAGGCACCAAATTCACTCCCAGCCATTAGTCTGTACTGACAGACGTAAAACTTTCTTTCACATCTAGCTCCTTGACTTCCAAACGCAGTTTTCCAGACAAACTCTCATTCTGAGAAGGTGTCACGCATAGCAACAGTGCACTCAAACGTCACGCTGTGCAATGGCAGGCTGCATCGGTCCTGCAGCAGCAGTGTGCAACCAGTTCCTTTTTCCTTCCACCATATCGAAGTGATTTTTTACATATGCACCCACTAGATTTAATCAGAATTTTAATGACTTTGCCTTTGTAAAATGTTTGCCTCTTTCCTTCCAAGAATTAGGTCTCTGACCAGACAGATCCCGCACTGGCTCTCACCAATCTGTCCCCAAAATGCCATCTGTCTTTCCACCAGCAAATACTGGTTTGTTCTTCAAGTAAACCCTCTAGCAGGTAAGGCATCAAGACCTAACACACAGTTTACTGAAGCTCTAAGGCTGTGGATGCCCCATCCCTGAAGGCATTCAAGGCCAGGCTGGATGTGGCTCTGGGCAGCCTGGTCTGGTGGCTGGCGACCCTGTACATAGCAGGGGGTTGGAACTGGATGGTCATTGTGGTCCTTTTCAATCCAGGCCATTTTATGATTCTACGATTCTATAATTTTACTGGAATCAATTGTGTTAGCTAGCCAATCATAATTGACCTCACTGCTGAGGATTAATGTAAAGAGGCACAAAGCAGCACTTTCATTGCATGATTTATGGACACCCTCATGCTGTGAAGCTGCAGGACAGTCTCTTTGGAGATGACTCTATACTACTGATGTACTTGCAGATTTTTTGTCTATGTTCCTATCGTCCTTTTTCATTTCATATCCTGTTTCTTATTTTATGTCCTCACTTTTCTGATTATCTTACATACTTATCCTGTATCGTCTCCAATAACGTTACACAGTTTCCACTTCCTTAATCTCTATTCTTATGCTAAAAGTGTATGAAAAGCTAATTATTCACCTAAGCTGGTCATTTATTGCTCTTTTCTATATCTTCCCTCTACAATGGGACAGTTTGCACTTATGCCCTTAATATCATCTGTTTAAGATACTGCCAGAATCCTTCATTCATTTTTTTCCCTTCAGAAGGATCTTGGAGCATAGCTTATCTATTCAGAGTTTATTACCATCTGCCTTCCTAAAACAGATTATATTTGTTTTATTGTTCTTCCTTGCCACCAGGCCTGTGGAATCTGTCAACACGTGGTGATTCACACCAGATTACTTTCAGCTTGTTTCTCTCAACTAGTTCTTTTCTCCTGCCAGGATCACAGAATCACCAAGGTTGGAAAACACCTACAAGATCAACCAGTCCAACCATCCACCTATCAGCAATAGTACTCACTAAACCGTATCCCTCAACACAACATCTAAACGTACCTTGAACACCTCCAGGGTCGCTGACTCCACCACCTCCCTGGGCAGCCCATTCCAGCACCTGACCACTCTTTCAGAGAAGTAGTATTTCCTAACATCCAGCCTGAATCTCCTCTGGTGCAGCTTGAAGCCATTCCCTCTAGTCCTATTACCAGTTACACGAGGGAAGAGGCTGACCCCCAGCTCCTACTACAACCTCCCTTTAGGGATCTCACTCAGAAGCCAGAATCTACCTCTCTCCTTGCCTCTCCCCACTTGCCTTTTCTGTGATTGACAGAAAACATCTCAGAAAGACTCTCAGATTAATTCAGGGACCATTCCCTAAAATATCCCTGGTGCCCACAGGGTTCCTGCAAGTTACGGGCACACCACCAGCACAGCCCGTCCATGCAGGCATGTGTGAGATACCTGAGGACCAACCAGTCAAATCCTCTCATGAGCGAATAGATGGGAAAAACATGGTGCTGAATCTGGCAGAAAGGGAGGCAGGTTAGCAAACATCATGGTAAGAGAAGCTCTTAGATGGGGGAAAGGAATGTTAGGAAACAGACTCTGGGCTTTGCTAGGATTTATGATTCCACAGGGCATGTTTAAGACACAGGAGCCTTCCTCCCTTTCACCTGGTAAAACCCAGCCTATTGGCTCATCTCCCACCAAGAAGCCCATTGGTCCTTGACTACGCAAGAAGGTTTATTTTGCTTCTCATTCAGCTGGGGAGTAAGCATTGAAAAAGGCTTAGCTCTACAACACAGTTCCTCTCACCAGTATTCCTACAGCCATCTTTCCTTTTTGTTTTATTTATTGATATTATGCGGGCTTTATTTCACATTCGCTTTACTGGAAAAGCAGCGCTGCTAACCGAAGGGCTGTTTTCACTTTTACTGGAAAGGCTTTTCTGAATATTAACTTTGGATTGGCAAATTTTCAGTAATTTGTACTCTCAGCAATACATCGGTATGAAAATTGGATTTGGGCAATGGGCAATTCCTGAGCTACTTTACTTTCAATGTAATAACTTTAGCTAGATGTTGAGCATATATCATGCTTCCATCTATTGCTTTTCTGCCCTGGATCAGCCGTACATGTAGGGTCTGAGTCTTGTAGTCCTTATCTACACGGATAATACCTGACAATAGGAAAATGTCATCACTCTGATCTGTGGAGCTTGACAAAGAGAGATAACAGTTAAAGCTTCTATTAAGAGATTGTTGTGAAAATTAAAGCATAATTAAATTGTGAGCATATCACAGGCTAACCCTAAGTAGTTTGTAAAGCACCCCAATTTCAATGGCATGCTTCTTTGGTCATTAGGCAGGCAGTTTAGTAATACTAACAGTGAAGCAGCTTTTGTTAAGACTCGAAGCAGTGCTTAGGAAGTAGGAAGGGTTGCGGCCCATCCATCCACTCTCTTGGCTGGCAGTATAGAAGATACACATCGGGGTCAACAGGGGACCGTTTCCTAATCTCTTGTACCAATGGTTTCATGGAACTTCCTGTGTTTTAGTTTCGAGCCCATTGCCTCTTGTTTTGTTGCCAGGCACCACAGAAAACAGCCTGACCCCATCCTGTTGACACTCTCCCTTAGGGTATTTCTACACACTAATAAGATCCCTTCTTGATCTTCTCCTGGCTAAATAGGCCCAGCTTTCTTAGCCTTTCCTCACAGAAGAGATGTTCCAGACCCTTAATCATCTTTGTAGACTTTCACTGGACTCACTTGAGGACCTCCATGTCTTTCTTGTACCGGTGAGCCCAGAACGGCTCCACACAGTACTCCAAACTGGCCTCATTAGAACAGAGTAGAGGTGAACTGAAGGATAACCTTCCTTGACCTGCAGACAACAGGATACCATTCCTTTCTGATGCAGCCCAGGATACCTTCTTGGCCACCTGGGCACACTGCTGCTTCAAGATCAGCTCACAATCCACCGGAGCTCCCAGGACTTTCTCTGCAGACTCGCTTTCCGGTAGGTCAGCCCCAAACCTGTATTTGTGCATGGGGTTATTCCTCCATAGATGCAGGACCCTGCACTTGCCCTTGTTGAACTTCACGATGCCCACCTCTCCAGCTTGCTGAGGTCTCTGAATGGCAGCCACTCTTCTATTTGGTATCATCAGAAGGATTAAAAGTTTTATTTTGAAAGTAAATGTAGTAGATGATGATACACAAAAGTGTCTGTGAGTTTAAACGGGAGGTCATCAGTTTAAGAAATAAACACTTTTGAAGTGGCATTAAATGTTACTGTTGTTTATCCAAGCAGGGGAAAAAAAAAATCTTTTTTATCAAGTCTTGCAATGCAAAATCTGTTTCTAAAGGCAATTAAGAAATCCCTGCGATCGGCAGAAATTCTTGCCTGCCTGAGGCCAGGCTCTCTCGGATGTAAACACCAAGCAAATTGGATTAGTAACTGCAGCTCTGGAGCTCCCTTTTGCATTGCTTTCCTCATCCCTAGGCCTGGTCTGTCACTTCTGTGGCCGTAAGGAGGAACTTGCATAATTTAGGTAGTCATAAATCTAAGCAGATGCCAACTGTGCTCACCTGCTGTACGGCGAGGCGAGGTACTTATTAACTCCACTAATCTGCCTAATTACTCTGACCAGCAAGTTCTTCCTTTATCAACTTGCAGGCCAGGCTGTGATGCCCTGGGCAGACTAAGTGACTTTATAATGAGCAGGCTCAGAGGTACATACCATATAATGTTTTTCTTTCCTTCTTTCTGTCATTGAGCCCCAGATACGTATCTCTTGAAAGTATCAAGATACATGTGGAGGATGGTTTTGGATTAAAATTTAAAAAGGTAGAGAAACAACAGTGGCTGCTGATTTCAAGACATAAAAGGAGAACTGACGTACAACTCAATTTCAAAATCCATTCCTGTATCACCAAAGCTAGCTAGGCCTAGAATGAAGCACATCACAGTTCCCATGCCGTGACTCAAAGGAAGATAATCAGGGAGATATTCCCCTGTTCTACCTGCATTTCTTTAAAAGAATAATTTACATTTACAGCCAGCTGAAAAAAAAGGAAAATGTTGTAGATGAAAATGCTCTGTCGTGACACTCCCTCTGAAGTTGCTTATCTCACTGTGGACATTAAAGTCACATAGCTGAAGGATCCAAGACAGATTTTCACATTGCTAGTAGTACTGAGATAGTTTTTTCCTGAAGATAAGTTGGAGCATCTCGCTAATCTTCCTTCAGGAAATATTTGTCCAAAGGAAAACAAAGGTAACCGTGTTCATTTCTGTGGTGAAGTTCTTCCTCTAAAAGAAGATCCTAACAACTAATATAATTCAAGCACTTCCAAGCCCTCTGAAATCCCAGCTTTATCCATCTGCATAAAGCCTTGCTGCTTGCAATACTTCACAAGAGCTCTGAAGACCTGATTTTGCATACTCCAATTAATATTAATCTAGAGAGATGGAAAATATAAACAGTCTTTCTAAATTAATACCCATATTTCTGAGCAAGCTTTTAATCAAAGAAGACAGCATGAGACCTCCAGAGGCTTGTGTGCCATTGTGTTGCCAATAACATTATCATGTTCTATTTGAAATATATTTCCTTCCTCCATTCTCAGGGTGTTTTCCGTTCCTTAGAAACTGCTTCCAATTATTAGTTTTGTCTGTGGTTGGTCTTCAGTTTTGGAGACTGATTTAGACGTGGAATGTGTTTTTATCACATACACGTGATATCTTCAGTGCTGCGGTAAGTTATGCTTATTGAGTGACATTATTTCTTGTGTATTTCTGGAGTAAAATGCAAGCGTGAGTGCCTATGAAGCGTTAAAGAGCCAGGCATGTTCTGGGAAGCAGGAGGCCCTCCAGGCCATCACATCAGGCTCTGGACATAGATGTGAGCCCTGGAGGTACCCACTGCAGGGTGTGCGTGGTGGCTCAGAAGGGGCTCCCGCAGGCTCTTCCAAAAGGTGTTGCAAACACTTTCCCGGAAGCTCCCCCAAGATTTTTCTCCTTCTGCCTGTGACAAATCACATATCCCTGGGGTATATATGACGGCAGACACGACGGGTGTAGATGAGCTGTTTTGTTTCTCATTAGAACTAAACTTTTGCATCAACAAAAACAGAAGTAGTACTGTTAGATATATCATTCCAAGTAACTTCAGCCCAACGACCCTTTCAAAGGAAGAAATATTTCCCTGGATGTTCTGTGTTTCCAGAAAGCTGTGGGACATCAGACAGACTCTCAGGGGATGCTGATTCTACTGTGGGAACAACAGAAATTAAATCCTCATCCTATTAGGTATCGTCAACTTTGAGAAATTCCTGGCTCAGAAGAGTTTTCAAATTGTGTAGGGGCACAGATGAATATTTTGGATGAAACACTGGCCAAAAAATCAGTCTTTAACCTTAGCTCAGAATAAGCTACAAACGCCTGGTTCTGTGCTAGGGAGTTCCACCAAGAGCTTTTACTGTTGTTTCTTCCCAGCCTTGCTTCTGTTTCATGCGGACATTTTTGACACAGCGGTCCTCAGTGTGCTCGAGAGATAGCACTGGAATATTTAATTTCCTCTGTACGTATGCACATTCACACATTCAGTGATGCTATGACTCACAGGGACTGCTGAACCCCAGCCCCTGTGCCTCGTCACCAGCAACACCACGCTCCATTGCTGACAGTCCCACGGGTTCTGCCCTGAGCTCTGAGATCGAGACACTGTCTGTGGAACAGTCATGGGTTTGCGTCGGGTTTTTTTGTTGGTTTTGCTGTTGTTTTTGTTAAACTAGAGATTAGTGTAATCCCTGCTAGTGGCAGTGGCAAGGGGAGGTCTCATGCTGAGAGGGATCCCGGGCGCTGCTGTCCTCTCTCTTGCTGGGATGATGGACCCCAGGAACGAGGGGTCCCAGCCCCAGTGAGGAGTGAAAAGGCAGCAGGACCTGTTCCTGCCTCCCATCCCGGCTCCTCGTGGGGCTCCTCCATCTCTCTGGGGGTGGGAGTGGTGGGAGGATCACTGAGTTCCCCAGGAAGAGCAGTGCTGAAAGTGACAGGGAGCTCCTCCTCATCGGGACCTGCAGGGCTGCCCGTTGTCCGGGGTTTGGGGTGCCAGTGCCCTGCAGGGAGGCTGTCAGGCTGCTCTCAGCTGTGCACTCTGACAGAAGTGTGACGACTCAAGCTAGAGAGCCATCTGCCCTCACTGAAAATCTGACGGAAATCATAAGCCTCCCACAGAGCAGGCAGCTGAGTTTTCTCCAGGTCCACTGGAGGATGCAGCGGAGGCAGAATGTGTGGTTGCAGGAAACACTTAGACCACGTCAGCTCTCACATCAAGGCAGATGGGACATGAGCACACGTCTTCCATCACCATGTTTTTTACATGCAGCGGGCTGGGTGGAGCTGAAGATGAAGAGCTGCTCCCCTTGCTGGCACCATTGCAGCAGGTGTTGGCACTGCCCAACAATGAGAGGCCAGTTGCTGTCCCAGGGGCTGGGCAGCAGCAATGTCCCGGTCCCTCGGCAGGAAACCCTCCCAACCTCACAGCTGGTACGTTTGATGCTCAGCACAGGATGAGGCTGAGTGAGCAAATTAGGATGAAGCTTCATCCTAATTCATCCCGTATTTCAAAACCCAGCATTATTTCTAGGCTCTTAAATACCACATCTCAGCCAAGGCCCTGCTCTAAGCTGCAACAATCCCTGGTTGAGCTTCTATCAGAGCTTTCCAAAAATGTCTCCATTCTCCAGTCATATACAAGGCACACACATTCACTGTATAATGTAGAAGTTATGGGATTACCGATCCTTTAAAAAACGCATTTCAAATAAAATAGAGATTTAAAATTACCTCAATTATACCTGTTTTTTGATGTCTTTCATACTTCGCTTCGCCGTGACTTTATAAGAAATCCTGACAACCGCTTTCATTCTGTAGATGATTTACAGCCATACACCCCGCAGCGACTGCTGTGTTCCTGGGGTTACAGTCACTTACAATTTTTTGTCTGCTATTTACTGCTTCTGTGCAATTATTTCTTCTGTGCAAGAGAATATAACCGTATGAATGTTCCTCTGATTACTTGCGACGGCTGAAATATGCTAAAGGGGATTTCTCAGCATTAGGAAATTCTGCAGTAACACGCGGCAGAAAGGAAAGGCAGAGGATTTAAATCTCTAAGAAGCGAGCGGCCAAGGTCATTAATAAGTACCCCCCTACAGATTCAGACAGCTGAGAAAGAGCAGGGGTGTAAAGCTGAAATAACCCAGATCTCACATTTAGATTGGGGAAACAGCCTGCAGGCTTCGCTTGGGAATTCAGCTTCAGAGGCAGCTGTTGGCATAGGCACAGACAGGACAGGACAGACAGCACATACACTGACCGTGCAGTACAGGCTGATAACTGCACCAGAAACCCACAGCACACCAACCAACCAATACCACAGACCACCCTTTTTCCTGCCCTCTGGATACGGTGCGACCGCATTAATGTGGTAACAGTATATCCTTCAAATTTGACCTCCTCACTTTCCAGAATCGCTTATGAATACAATTTTTGATTTTCTTCATTATTCAAACTTGCTAATGCACTTCTTCCAGCAAGTATTCAGAATCTATTCTTGCACGCCCATGAAAGTCATACCTCACTTGTCTTCTCCTCGACTACCCTTACGAGAAATCATTTGAGTCAACAATTTCAAAATTAAGAAGTAGGGATTCCATTCTAGCAAAACACATGCAAATCAGGCCCTTATCAGAATAGCAACATTTGCTATTTTTAAGTTTTTTCTTCTTTTTTTCCCCCCAGCAATAGCTGACCAAAGCAAACGAGCATGCGTTCCTATTACTCACAGGCTTTCAGTCAAGTCACTGGTAGCATATGCTGCAACGTAACACGAGTAGGAGCAGCAGAATCTTTCCCCTAAGCAATTCTTTGCACCAAACAGCTTCCCAATGAAACAGTTTGCCACGAATTTATGTTTTTATAGGGTTTTTTTTAATTAGTTCAGCTGTTAAACTTAACAACGAGCTGTCAAGATCGGTCTGGAAATTTAAGACCTGGTTCAGGCACACCTTGAGCTCTGGCTATAAAAAATAAGCCTCCAGCATCAGCCAATAAAACAGCAGCGGCTTCAGCGAGTTTCCAGAGGGCTGAGAAAGGGAATATCCACCCTGAAAGTCTGAAATATCAGTTAAAATCTCTGTTTGAAGACAGCTGGTGAGAAAGACAGGAAGAGTCCTGCTGACAGACTTCATTTCTTAGCTGTAGAAAACAAGAGAATACGACGTGCCACGGAAAAATATCTGGGCAGGCAGGAATAGACTTGGGAAAAACTTGCTTGTACAAACATACTCAAGTGAAGAACCTCACGCCGATGGAGATCTGAGCCCACCAACAAATATAATATTACATCTTACTGTCTGATACCCCCCAGAGGAGACCTTTGTGCGTATCCTACTGCAAGGCCACTAAACAACGTGTCACTGCTTTTCTCCCCAGCTGCCCCACAGATGTTTATGGGAAGGCTAACAGGTATACTATTTGTATTCTTTAGATGTGGGATGCTCCAAAATGTACGCAACCCTTCAGTCAGACCTGATTGATCGTAAAAACGTGCTTCTCTTGTAGCCTGCTAAGTTACTTCAGTTTCGAATGCACTGTAAATCACGAAAAAAAAGGATTTACGCAATGATTATGTATCCTGTAAAAGACCCGAGTGGGAAATCACAGCTTTGAATACGGAAGATGAAATCTAAACTGCACACCGGCCAGTGCAGCCTGGCTCATGTATTTTGCTTTGCATCCTAGTATGTGGTTCCAGGACCGAAGGACGTTTATGTTAGTAAGTAGAACGGAGAAAAAGCGTAGCTTTTGAGGAATGGATGCTAGATGCTATTAAGTAAGGAAACAAAATGAGAACTGAAGTCATTTTTTGGAAAGCATTGGGACAGGACTTTAATACAAATACAAGCAAAGACTTGTTCAGACAGATAGCTATCAAAAGCAAAGGAAATGAATTATTATGCAGAAAGGGTATTTTACAGGCAGGAGGAGAAGTTGCATAAAGTTCTGCTGCTTTTTTTTTTCAGAGTGAGGAGGGCAACAAGAACTGCCGAAGAAATAACTGAATGAAATGCACGAGGATGTGAAAATGGAAATCACTGCATCGAACCGCTGCAGAAATGCAAATTTTGTGAAGCGGTTTGCATTAGCGAAAGCCAGAGAAACTGGCCGTGTGAAATGATATCTGACACCAATCATTTCTAAGAAATGTGTCAAAACAGAAGTGGACAACTGCTGATATGAAAATAGCAAGCATCGAATAACAAGCAAAGGAGAAGCAGTGAACTTAATGCTTAATGGAGAGGAACTAGAAGAAAAACATGACTCTGATGTACAGTTCCTTACACAGACAAAAATCCAGTCACAGATTTTATTGATGTCTGCAGAAGAAACGCTAAGTCACAGATGGAAGCAGTGATTGAGCACCTAGTGGAGGGCAGGGCCAACCCAGGGCAGCTCAGGTGCATGCAATGCAGCTGAGTGATCAGAAGAGGTGAAGCCAGGATCCACCCCTTCTCAGACCTCATTTAAGGGCTGGCAGTGGAGGAGAAGGACTATCATCTAGAGATCTCTATGTCCCTGAGGATTTTACAGGTCTTTTAAAGGTAAGAAATTACTTTCTCTTCTGTACCTATTGCTGTTGCATCATTACCCCCAGCTATGAAGCATTTTGAAGTCAAGCAGCACTCTCCCATGACCCAGCAGAAGTCCACTCATGGATATAAGCATAAGCTGTGAATCCAGATTAGGGCACAGTTATGAGGAAACATTGAGGAAATGTGAGTTATGTTTTCACGGCTATGTAATAATGCATGTATAGTTACATACAGCCCTGCAATCAAATCCATAGCTAACGGTGGTGACTGTGTTGAAAAATAGAGCAAGTTTTCAGCTACAAAATACTATCGAATTGTGTTCTTGCACTCTTTTTATCTGCTGTAGTTTCTGCAGAAATAAATAGGAGGCACTACTTCCAGAGTAATGTATTCAACTGTATGGGAAGATGGAAGTCAGAGTCATGGGGTGAGATGTTACTCATCATGGCTGTTGCAAATGATTTCTCCAGAGGCTATAATTTCATTGATGAACTTACTCATTGTAACTCATCTTGCACAACAGTCATGCTCATAATTCATTCTAGAAATATCTGTACTTCCATGGTTTGCATTAGGTCCTGACTAGCTGTCCTCCAGGGGTAATGTGTCCCCGTGGGGCACTCCCAGCACTCTGTAATGCCGTGCTTAGTGGTATCAGTTTATCCAAGAGAAATCTTCTCTCAGAAGATGCTGTAGTCTGGATTTAGCACTGAAGGACCGGTTACCCCAAACGAGACCTGAATGCGTGTTGCGACCTGGGGCTAAGGCAGGGTGTCCAGCATGCTCTGGCAGTGCTTTACAGTGCAGGTGCACACAGTACAGCAGAAAAATAGATGCTGGGAAGCCATGGCAGTTGAAGCTGTCCCTCTGTATCCTCACAGCAGCCCTAGACACCTTTTGGTCACAAGCCGAGGGTCTTCAGCTCACAGCTGTATATTTGGATGCCAAACCTCACCTAAATTCTTCTTTTGTTAATTTAATCCCTTTTTGAGTCTAGTTCTCTGCCTCTGTGCTTTAATTCACTGTAAGGCATTACTGTCCTGAGGCTTGAAGCCTCTGGGAAGGGAGTACCAGCTAGCTTCATTTTGCAGTAAGAATGATACAGCAAAGCCATGAGATGAGTCTGGGGCTTTCTGATGCAAGCCCATGCAGCAACAGTGGGTCAGAACCACCGTGCTGTACAGGTCTAAAATGTTATTAAACACAAACGTAAAGAATGGTGTGGCAAATTACTTTCCCAACAGTAGCTTGGGAACAATACAAACGTGTCATTCAGTGGCTCTTCTAATTGTTTTCTACTGACATGTTTGATGGCTGAGAGATTTTGCTTACGAATCTCCCACTCAAACACGAAAAAGGAAAGCAGGTAAGAAAGCATTCGGGACAGACCCGCATCAGGAGACAGGCTTGTTTAAGAGTATTAAAATCACTGTTATGTCAATGTAACTAGACAGCCAGTACGCAGTCCCTGGCTATTTATATCTCACAAATAAGACGAGCAGACAGCTAATATAGCCGCGGGTCGGCAGAAACAGAGCAGTGCAGTTTATTAACAAGCCTAGGTGGACGTGGCACTTGATACGTCCGTGTGTGAAATTATTTTTATCATTTACATGTTCATAAAGGTCACGGAGGCTTTAAATATGAAATCGAAATAAAATTAAACCTTGCTGAAGATAGCAGGATCCCTCAGGCGCTTGGAAGCTGTCAGCACCTTAAGCAGCAGTTGTAGAGAGAAGTGGACTAAACTGCTGGGGATTTCAGTCTGCACAGGAAAAAAAAAAAAAACAACAGTGCCATCTTTCCAGTATTAGAGAAAGTAACAGTCATTTAAAAACATAGGACAATTATCAAGCAATAGGGAAAAGTAACCACCTTAGTACAAACTTCGGTATGTAGACATTCTGGCAAATGACTTGAAACATAGATCTGTTCTACTTAAAATATTGCAATTAAAAATAACTATAGTGGATAGCGTTATATCAATTCCATTGACTTTTAGACCTCATCAACTGGCTAATTAGGCAGCAAGTAATTTAAGTGTGAGGAGAGGTGTTAGCGGGCTTAATACACCTGCATAATGTGTGTATATATACATATATATAGCAGAGATAGCTTTGTGCTGTGAAAATGAAATGAAAGAACTAGCCCTGCATCATCACGTGTTACATATTTTGCTTTACCCTTTTCTCAGTTGGAAATATTAGCCATAACATGCCATGGCCTATGTGCTTGCTGAAGCCCAAGAGAGGTCCCAGCAGCATTGGCACGCCCATCTTGCATTCTCTAAAAGGAAAATTGCCATTCTTTTTTTGTTTTCTTATGTTTAAAGAGTTATTAGCTGAAGACAATGGTTTTCTGGTGTTTAAAAAAAAAAAAAAGCCTATGGGTTTTTTTTCACAACTTCATTCAATAACTGAACAGTTGTATAGGAAGCATAACCAGTTCCAGTTTTCTCCTGAATGCTTACAGCCTAGAAGCTTCCAGAAGTGAGGGAGGGGGAAAAAAAAAAAGCAGCAGAAACTTCTTGTTTCCTTCAAATGCACAGCAACAGCTGCAGTGCTGACTTGTGTCTTTTGGATGATTGCTTGTGTATGTAAACAGCTGCCCAATGGCATGGGCAGGAATGAAGTTTTTGGGCTGTGCTAAGGATCTGGTCATAAACCAAGCATTTGGGATGGAATGGCAGGCTGTTAGCCAACACTGAAAAGTGCAGGGAAACTGCAAATTATACATTTTTTTTCTGATAAAACTGAGAGCAAAGTCCTCCTTAACAAATTTGTCTGCTGGTTACTAAGGAAATACCCAGAGAGAAGGAGTAGCCTGTGACAGCCATGGCAATGATGGATTCTGTTTTGTTCTTGGTTATGGTCAGAAATGTGGTTTCTCTCACTTGAAGTGCTCTATTTGTCATCAGGCAGCCTATTTGTTTTAATGTGACCAGAGTTAGATTTTATTACAGAACTCAGTTTGTTGGTAGATTTAATCCAGTGGTCTCGGCATGCCTTAGAGTTGAATGGGATAAGAGTTTCATAGCCTTCTCTGTAAGGGACAAAGGGCAGAGAGGCTCAGCTTCTTTATTTCTAAGATTTTGGTTCTAAGAAATGAGGTTCTAAACCCACAACTAGAGGGAGCAGCAAGAACCACTCTGCATGCAGAGTTTTTCTCTGAAATAAGTGAACAGTTCAGCAGGAGCTTTTTTTCTTTTTCTCTATTTTCAGTTGTTATTGAATTTTCTTTTTTCTAACTTTCCAACTTCCAGCCTTTTGTTGGCATAAGGCAACACATGATGATTCTGTTAATGCAATTGTTAATGCATTAACTGTCCACTCCGATGAAAGTGGAGAAGACCAATTATTGAGTTATCTGGAAACCTTTGGGTTGTTTAGTTCAGGTCTGTAGATACAGAAAATAAACCTTGACATTTTTCTCAGAAGGTTAAATTGAACCTCAGAAAACGTAATTAGAGCACAGGCTTTACAGCTGAAATCTGGTTGTGTAATAATTGTTACTTCAAGACTGAGAATGTGAACAATGAAATTATTCCTTAAGTAATAGCACTGATAAATAGTCTGTAACTCCAGGAAAGCATTCTCACAGTTCGTGATCGTTTTCCTAGGTCATTGACATCAAAACCCTTATATTCAACTGCACTCAAATTGCATATACAATCACAATAATTTTCTTGTTGAGACAACCATTCTAATAATGCTTTTTATTATTTCCTCATCATCATGGATACTGGTCAGGCCAAGGAAGTTCTAGAAGCATCTGGACAACACTTGCAGCAACAGCATTTGAAGTTCAGGCAGTTACAGAGCCAGCCATCACAGGTTCCTTCTGTAGGAAATACCCAAATAATTCTCTAGGACGGTATCTCTGATGATAAAGCAGATTTTATTCGCAATTGCAACGGCGGGCCTCCTGCCAGCAGGAGAGCACACAGAAAACAGTTACCTCTTTTATTCCCTATTCCCTGACGCTTTTCTCTTACTCCCCTGGTTCCTCGTTGGCTGAGTACTTCAGGTTCACAATCTTCTCAACGCTTCACTAAACATGGAAACACTGGACAAAGATAAATTTTTGCTGCATAAGTGTCAATCTGTAGTTAATTAACTTATTCCACATCTGATCGTTGTTTTGCGGATATCTGCTTGTCCTCCTTTCTACAAAGAAAAGCTTGGGAGAGAGGCAGGGGAGGATCCTGGTGCCTGCCTTCACACCCCAACCTTCTCATGGAGTGAGACAGTCCGGCCTTGTGTAGAGGCCCTGACTTCTTGGATGTTTGCTAAATCTGTCTTTCTTTGCTGAGAGTTTCTTATCCTAACAGAACAGCTCTACAATATGTTTTCTAATCCTTAGCACACTATACTTGCATTGTTTGGAACATTTGACAACTACTACAGTTTTGCAAGAGAGAATTAATCAGATAATTCAGTAATAATGTTTCTAAAACATGCCGCTAACATATACAGTATTTTACTTCTTAGATAAACTATTTCTAAGGATAAGTTACAGAATACAAATGCATTATGTTCTACTTCTTCAAACCAATTGCTACATTTTAACATCAAATGCAGAAACAACACCCCATTCCCCCAATTCCCCCCTCTTTTTCTTTTGAAGTGTTGATTTCTGCAATTCCCCCCTTTTTAAAGTGCAATTCTAAAGACCTCTTCACTTTCTTCATTTTCCATTTCGTCTAATATCATCATTTTATCCGAGTATGGTGCTGGTTCCACTACTGTTCGCTTCAGCAGCGCAGTTTCTATTAATCGCTGCACCAATCCCCCCATGCTGGGGATAATACAGCAACCGATGGCAGTCAGGACTCCTGCTACCACAGTCAAAGAAGTAAATATGGATACAATCATCCCTTTCCCTTTGCCAAACCAGAACCCCAAACACCCAGTGAGGGAGCTATCTATTCCAGAGTTTTTGGCTAATTCACTAGCAAGAGTAGTAAGCCCCGCAATGCTTTAGTTATCATGCTATCTGGGGCTGTGTTATTTGTGATACAAGTATAGCAATGAGTGCCCAACATTACACACATGCGCCCTTTTTCAGCTACTATCATGTCTAGGGCGATCCTATTCTGTATGGCTACAGGCCATCCTGCTTGTAGCATCCAATTGTTCTGCAGTTCCCTTTATTGCCTCCTTTGTATAGTTTATAAATCTCTGCTGATTGTAATAGATGTAGTTTATCCAATCTTCATTTTTGTTAATTGTCACCCACCAGAATAGAGATTCAAATCCTGCAGCAATTGATTTATAGCCTTAAACTCATCAGGGACACCTCTGGGCACCCCAATTGAGTCTATATATATTGTATCATCATCAAATGGGGCTCCCAGGCTCCTTTCGTTCCTTTTTCGAATGTGTGATAGATCCTTCTCAAATGCCAAAGTGAACGGTATAGCCAGTTGAACAAGTGCACAGGTACCTCTCCAATTAGATGGGAGAATGGACCGTAAGATCTTCCCACCGCAATACCACCAGAGATCCGCTCTAGGAATTCCCAGCCTTGAATAGTTTCCCGTTGAATCCTTCGTAACATCCAAGGTTTCACTGTGTAGTGAGAAATTCCCTACAGGCCTGGTAGCCCTCACACCCTGCCTTGAGAGACAAGCTGTATGGTTACCTATGGCCATAGAGAATGCAGGAGGGATTTTGGCATCCGTCTCCAATATCGGGGGAAACAATAGGGAGAGTGATTTACAGGCTTCATTTCCCCAGGCGGTTTTCTCCTGGTACAGGGCGATCATACATTGCATTCCTTGGGAATCCCCGGTCCATCCCAGAGGAAGGGGTACTACCTGAGCTACAGGCCGTCCTGATGCGCAAGCATAGCAATTGCTATGGTTGAGACTCAGGACAGTATACTTTATCCGTTCTACCCAGGCATTCGCATCCCTGTATCCTGTCTCAATTTCAAATGTTTGTCTGAGATCTTTTATTTCCATAATTACTACAGCTGCAGGACTTTCAGAAGGATTTTTCTCTCCCTTTTTCTTATCCTGGACCTTTTGAGTATGATCAGGCAATGAATCCCATGCAGCTACTCCGAATCTAGCTACTGGGTCTCTTCCCCGAACATTTATTCCAATCCCAAAAGTGACGTTAACAAGGCTATCGGCCTTGCTAATTGTTATTGTCACTGGATTACACTGCAAGGCCTGGCAGTCTGGTTGGACAATTCCCCTAAACATACTAATCCGTTCTTTTAGGGTGTGTTATTGCATCATATTGAATATCCCTGGGATGTATGTCCAGCCTTGATAGGTAGTTGTCCACCATACATTATTCCATCCCCCACAAGGGGATCTCTTATTCATGCCTAATTCAGGACACAGGTATTTCTCTTCATGACTCAGTTGTCGTTGGGCACTTAAGCCCCCGCAGGCTATCACACCGCAAGCATCAAATGTGACAGTCTGAGGCGTTTCTCTCCTTGTTACTTTCACCCACATCTTAACAGGGTATCCTCCTGCTCCCCTCTGCAGGTCATCCTTTCCCCAGGCAATCAGTTGACTAAGACATTCTTTAAAGGTGATCACTGTCAGAATCAAAACTACTAATTGGTCCCTCTCCTGCACCATTATTAACTCCTAAACATCTATACCATTACTATAGTGAAGAATAGGATATACTCTACTAGAAGTACAAATATATATATATATATATATATATATATATATATATATATATATATATATATGTCCTAAACACCTCCCTACCTATACTGGTTATGAAAGGAAAAAAAATATAGATTACTTTATTTACAATTTCTCTCTAATTTTTATCTTTAGAGGATCCTCCATAGCAACAGTTTCCCACGCTTTAGGGTTAGTGGAGGGTCTTACACAAGTGTAGTGAGTCCAACCTTTTCTCGGCCGTCCTGACAGCTGTTTCTGTTGTCAGAAGTACTTGGAACAGTCCTTCCCAGTCGGGTTGCAACTTTGCCTCCTTCCAGATCTGGATGAGGACCCAGCTTCCAGGTTGGAATGGATTAATCAGAAATTCCAGAGGTGATGTCTGTGCTAACAGTCCTTGGATTCTGAGAGACGACAGTGAGGAAAACAATCTGAGTATATAGTTCTTAAGGAACATATCTTTAGTTTCAAACTGCAGTACCTCATTTTTCCTTCAGCTTTCTTTTTAAAGGGGTTATTTTCAACTCCCCTGTTCCCTTCCTTTGCCCGGACCACGGGATCTGTATCTTTCTCATCCATCTCAGTTAACACATTCATTGATACTGTAATTCCCTCCTGACAGGTTGTTAATTGTAGTCCCAGTTTCATCATAAGATCTCTCCCCAATAAATTAGTGCCTGCATCAGGTACATACAATAATTATCCTGTTATTGTCTTGCTCCCTAATCTCAATTCAGTGTTTTCAGAAAGTGGTAGTGTCATCCCTTTTCTCTCTCTACCCGACTTGTACCCTGTTCCTGGTACTAGGATTATACAGTTACTTTCTGGTGTCTGTACTCCCCCCATATATGTTTTATTAAATTCTATAAGATACTAAAGGGCACAACAATGTGTCCACCTGTCAGCTTGCTCTCTTCCTTTCTAAATCATTAATTAGATTCCTATCCTCTTTAAAATACCTTATAGGTTCTGATTAAGGTTCAGATATTTTAAGTTTACCATCTGGAATTAAAGCCAGTTCACCCATTTCTTTTCCTTCAGCTGCCTGTTCCATCACCTGATCCATCATCATATTCCCAGTTTCCTGTACAGTGCCACTATTCTGATGTCCTCCACAATGTATAACAGCCATGCTGTTCTTTGGTAGATTTACATCATGCTGAATTTGTTTTCCCTGTGTGTAAGCAACCCTCTCTCTTTCCAGATGTTACCATGAGCGGGTACCACCCCAAAAGCATATTTAGCATCTGTCCATATATTTAAGGTTCTTGTCAAGGCAGTTATTTCAGCCTTCTAAGCAGGAGTCCCCACAGGTAATGGTTTTGCTTCAATTACCTTGTCAGTAGCAGTTGCTGCGTGTCCTGCTGTACTGTTTCCTTGTCTCACAAAACTGCTTCTGTCAATGAATCCAGGAATCCTCAGTGTCATCCAGTAGTTCCTCCTGTAGGTCTGACCAACTGGCATAGACAGCCTCCCTGCAGTGCACACTGTTGGCTTGGAGGTAGCTCCGCGTTGGTGTTCTGGGTGTTCAGCAAATTGCTTCCTTCTCTTTCATCAGTTGTGCTCTCTGTTGAGAAACTTGATAGCCATTTAAATCAAGAAATTCAGCAAACTCACAGTCCATTTACACAGTCCTCCTCGGTTACTGTGGCATCCACGTACTGCAGTAAAGTTCACCATGGGATAGAGGAACCCACAGGCTAACCAGTTCTCAAAAATCACTGGGTTGTTCTCACTACCCTGGGTAACACTGTCCAGGTTAACTGAATTTTTTTTTAATTATTTTTTTTAATTATTTATTTATTTATTTACTTATTTTCCCCATATTGGAGTTTTCTTATTCAAAGGCAAATAATTTTAGACTTTCTTTAGCAAAACTAGGCAGAAAAAGGTGTACTTGAAATCCAGAACGGTAAACCCCACCTACTTATTCCTCAACTTGGTTAATAAAGTACGTGGATTTACTACCATGGGTAGCATATCTTCAATATTTCTATTAATTGCCCTCAAATATTTTACCAAACTATAGCTCTTGCCAATCCAAAAAGTTACTTATTATTTCTTTTATCCTCCCTCCTACGACCTCGTATCCTAAAAGGGCATTGCTTTACCCTGGCTGGGCTGACTCCTGTCTATAACTTAACTTTTATGGAGTTGCCTTTTTTTTTTTTTTTTTGCTCTGCCAGGCAATCCTGTATATACCTGATTTAGGATTTACATAACTTCTGGGGGTACAACATTGCTTTTCCCAGTTTGTGTTAAAGCCAGACTTACAATTTTCAGTCAATTGGCCTTCCTTGACAATTACCTCCAATTTTTTTACTGAATTTAATCTCTACATTCAACTGTTCTAATACATCATGCCCAAGTAATGGTTTTGGAGAACGTGACATATACAAGAATTTATGTATTCCTATTTGTTCTCCTAGCCTGTATTTGATTGGTCCCCAAAAAAGGAAACTTCTCTTGCCAGTAGCTCCTACAACTACTACAAAAATCACCTACGGGTAATAATTCTTGATGTAGCACACAGTAAGAGGCACCCGTATCAGAAAATAAACTCTTTACCCTGCTTCCCCAGCTGCCTTTGGTCCAGTGGGGGTGGAACTCTCCCCGAGCCCTTCCAGGCTCCCCCTTACCTCTTCTTCTAGGTAAGGACATCCCTGTTACAGCTTGCTCAACTTTGCCTTCCTCAGCCTGTGTTTTTCCCAAACCCTTTTCACTTTTCAGACTTTCATCATTTCTGAAATACAATGTTAGTAATTTCTGTTTCACCCCCTCCCTTTCCCTCCCCAGGATTCCGGTGCTGACACTGGGATGTCGGGTTTCCCGAGATCTCTGCAGATAATGGCGATTCTCACTCTCACTGTCCCATCCCACCCCCATTCACAAGTCACACACCCTGCACAGCTACAACAGGAAATTCTCAACCCCAGCTCTTTCTCTCACTCAGAGTTGTTCTTACAAACAGTGGAGGGGTGGAAGTGCGGGGGATGTGTTCTTGTGCCGACCCAAATGTCAAAAATTCACTGTTTCATTAAAATTTTGCAAATTTTTTGTTTTTTGTTTCTTTGATTGTTTTTAAAATTCTGCTATTAGTACCCCTAATTACATTTCCATGTACAACTAACAAATGCACTTCCATACACCATACAGACAGTTTCTCCTACTGCATGCAAAATCCACAAATCAAACAATATATTTCTTCAACTTGTGAAAAAGGGGGTTACGTTACGTTACGTTACGTTACGTTACGTTACGTTACGTTACGTTACGTTACGTTACGTTACGTTACGTTACGTTACGTTACGTTACGTTACGTTACGTTACGTTACGTTACGTTACGTTACGTTACGTTACGTTACGTTACGTTACGTTACGTTACGTTACGTTACGTTACGTTACGTTACGTTACGTTACGTTACGTTACGTTACGTTACGTTACGTTACGTTACGTTACGTTACGTTACGTTACGTTACGTTACGTTACGTTACGTTACGTTACGTTACGTTACGTTACGTTACGTTACGTTACGTTACGTTACGTTACGTTACGTTACGTTACGTTACGTTACGTTACGTTACGTTACGTTACGTTACGTTACGTTACGTTACGTTACGTTACGTTACGTTACGTTACGTTACGTTACGTTACGTTACGTTACGTTACGTTACGTTACGTTACGTTACGTTACGTTACGTTACGTTACGTTACGTTACGTTACGTTACGTTACGTTACGTTACGTTACGTTACGTTACGTTACGTTACGTTACGTTACGTTACGTTACGTTACGTTACGTTACGTTACGTTACGTTACGTTACGTTACGTTACGTTACGTTACGTTACGTTACGTTACGTTACGTTACGTTACGTTACGTTACGTTACGTTACGTTACGTTACGTTACGTTACGTTACGTTACGTTACGTTACGTTACGTTACGTTACGTTACGTTACGTTACGTTACGTTACGTTACGTTACGTTACGTTACGTTACGTTACGTTACGTTACGTTACGTTACGTTACGTTACGTTACGTTACGTTACGTTACGTTACGTTACGTTACGTTACGTTACGTTACGTTACGTTACGTTACGTTACGTTACGTTACGTTACGTTACGTTACGTTACGTTACGTTACGTTACGTTACGTTACGTTACGTTACGTTACGTTACGTTACGTTACGTTACGTTACGTTACGTTACGTTACGTTACGTTACGTTACGTTACGTTACGTTACGTTACGTTACGTTACGTTACGTTACGTTACGTTACGTTACGTTACGTTACGTTACGTTACGTTACGTTACGTTACGTTACGTTACGTTACGTTACGTTACGTTACGTTACGTTACGTTACGTTACGTTACGTTACGTTACGTTACGTTACGTTACGTTACGTTACGTTACGTTACGTTACGTTACGTTACGTTACGTTACGTTACGTTACGTTACGTTACGTTACGTTACGTTACGTTACGTTACGTTACGTTACGTTACGTTACGTTACGTTACGTTACGTTACGTTACGTTACGTTACGTTACGTTACGTTACGTTACGTTACGTTACGTTACGTTACGTTACGTTACGTTACGTTACGTTACGTTACGTTACGTTACGTTACGTTACGTTACGTTACGTTACGTTACGTTACGTTACGTTACGTTACGTTACGTTACGTTACGTTACGTTACGTTACGTTACGTTACGTTACGTTACGTTACGTTACGTTACGTTACGTTACGTTACGTTACGTTACGTTACGTTACGTTACGTTACGTTACGTTACGTTACGTTACGTTACGTTACGTTACGTTACGTTACGTTACGTTACGTTACGTTACGTTACGTTACGTTACGTTACGTTACGTTACGTTACGTTACGTTACGTTACGTTACGTTACGTTACGTTACGTTACGTTACGTTACGTTACGTTACGTTACGTTACGTTACGTTACGTTACGTTACGTTACGTTACGTTACGTTACGTTACGTTACGTTACGTTACGTTACGTTACGTTACGTTACGTTACGTTACGTTACGTTACGTTACGTTACGTTACGTTACGTTACGTTACGTTACGTTACGTTACGTTACGTTACGTTACGTTACGTTACGTTACGTTACGTTACGTTACGTTACGTTACGTTACGTTACGTTACGTTACGTTACGTTACGTTACGTTACGTTACGTTACGTTACGTTACGTTACGTTACGTTACGTTACGTTACGTTACGTTACGTTACGTTACGTTACGTTACGTTACGTTACGTTACGTTACGTTACGTTACGTTACGTTACGTTACGTTACGTTACGTTACGTTACGTTACGTTACGTTACGTTACGTTACGTTACGTTACGTTACGTTACGTTACGTTACGTTACGTTACGTTACGTTACGTTACGTTACGTTACGTTACGTTACGTTACGTTACGTTACGTTACGTTACGTTACGTTACGTTACGTTACGTTACGTTACGTTACGTTACGTTACGTTACGTTACGTTACGTTACGTTACGTTACGTTACGTTACGTTACGTTACGTTACGTTACGTTACGTTACGTTACGTTACGTTACGTTACGTTACGTTACGTTACGTTACGTTACGTTACGTTACGTTACGTTACGTTACGTTACGTTACGTTACGTTACGTTACGTTACGTTACGTTACGTTACGTTACGTTACGTTACGTTACGTTACGTTACGTTACGTTACGTTACGTTACGTTACGTTACGTTACGTTACGTTACGTTACGTTACGTTACGTTACGTTACGTTACGTTACGTTACGTTACGTTACGTTACGTTACGTTACGTTACGTTACGTTACGTTACGTTACGTTACGTTACGTTACGTTACGTTACGTTACGTTACGTTACGTTACGTTACGTTACGTTACGTTACGTTACGTTACGTTACGTTACGTTACGTTACGTTACGTTACGTTACGTTACGTTACGTTACGTTACGTTACGTTACGTTACGTTACGTTACGTTACGTTACGTTACGTTACGTTACGTTACGTTACGTTACGTTACGTTACGTTACGTTACGTTACGTTACGTTACGTTACGTTACGTTACGTTACGTTACGTTACGTTACGTTACGTTACGTTACGTTACGTTACGTTACGTTACGTTACGTTACGTTACGTTACGTTACGTTACGTTACGTTACGTTACGTTACGTTACGTTACGTTACGTTACGTTACGTTACGTTACGTTACGTTACGTTACGTTACGTTACGTTACGTTACGTTACGTTACGTTACGTTACGTTACGTTACGTTACGTTACGTTACGTTACGTTACGTTACGTTACGTTACGTTACGTTACGTTACGTTACGTTACGTTACGTTACGTTACGTTACGTTACGTTACGTTACGTTACGTTACGTTACGTTACGTTACGTTACGTTACGTTACGTTACGTTACGTTACGTTACGTTACGTTACGTTACGTTACGTTACGTTACGTTACGTTACGTTACGTTACGTTACGTTACGTTACGTTACGTTACGTTACGTTACGTTACGTTACGTTACGTTACGTTACGTTACGTTACGTTACGTTACGTTACGTTACGTTACGTTACGTTACGTTACGTTACGTTACGTTACGTTACGTTACGTTACGTTACGTTACGTTACGTTACGTTACGTTACGTTACGTTACGTTACGTTACGTTACGTTACGTTACGTTACGTTACGTTACGTTACGTTACGTTACGTTACGTTACGTTACGTTACGTTACGTTACGTTACGTTACGTTACGTTACGTTACGTTACGTTACGTTACGTTACGTTACGTTACGTTACGTTACGTTACGTTACGTTACGTTACGTTACGTTACGTTACGTTACGTTACGTTACGTTACGTTACGTTACGTTACGTTACGTTACGTTACGTTACGTTACGTTACGTTACGTTACGTTACGTTACGTTACGTTACGTTACGTTACGTTACGTTACGTTACGTTACGTTACGTTACGTTACGTTACGTTACGTTACGTTACGTTACGTTACGTTACGTTACGTTACGTTACGTTACGTTACGTTACGTTACGTTACGTTACGTTACGTTACGTTACGTTACGTTACGTTACGTTACGTTACGTTACGTTACGTTACGTTACGTTACGTTACGTTACGTTACGTTACGTTACGTTACGTTACGTTACGTTACGTTACGTTACGTTACGTTACGTTACGTTACGTTACGTTACGTTACGTTACGTTACGTTACGTTACGTTACGTTACGTTACGTTACGTTACGTTACGTTACGTTACGTTACGTTACGTTACGTTACGTTACGTTACGTTACGTTACGTTACGTTACGTTACGTTACGTTACGTTACGTTACGTTACGTTACGTTACGTTACGTTACGTTACGTTACGTTACGTTACGTTACGTTACGTTACGTTACGTTACGTTACGTTACGTTACGTTACGTTACGTTACGTTACGTTACGTTACGTTACGTTACGTTACGTTACGTTACGTTACGTTACGTTACGTTACGTTACGTTACGTTACGTTACGTTACGTTACGTTACGTTACGTTACGTTACGTTACGTTACGTTACGTTACGTTACGTTACGTTACGTTACGTTACGTTACGTTACGTTACGTTACGTTACGTTACGTTACGTTACGTTACGTTACGTTACGTTACGTTACGTTACGTTACGTTACGTTACGTTACGTTACGTTACGTTACGTTACGTTACGTTACGTTACGTTACGTTACGTTACGTTACGTTACGTTACGTTACGTTACGTTACGTTACGTTACGTTACGTTACGTTACGTTACGTTACGTTACGTTACGTTACGTTACGTTACGTTACGTTACGTTACGTTACGTTACGTTACGTTACGTTACGTTACGTTACGTTACGTTACGTTACGTTACGTTACGTTACGTTACGTTACGTTACGTTACGTTACGTTACGTTACGTTACGTTACGTTACGTTACGTTACGTTACGTTACGTTACGTTACGTTACGTTACGTTACGTTACGTTACGTTACGTTACGTTACGTTACGTTACGTTACGTTACGTTACGTTACGTTACGTTACGTTACGTTACGTTACGTTACGTTACGTTACGTTACGTTACGTTACGTTACGTTACGTTACGTTACGTTACGTTACGTTACGTTACGTTACGTTACGTTACGTTACGTTACGTTACGTTACGTTACGTTACGTTACGTTACGTTACGTTACGTTACGTTACGTTACGTTACGTTACGTTACGTTACGTTACGTTACGTTACGTTACGTTACGTTACGTTACGTTACGTTACGTTACGTTACGTTACGTTACGTTACGTTACGTTACGTTACGTTACGTTACGTTACGTTACGTTACGTTACGTTACGTTACGTTACGTTACGTTACGTTACGTTACGTTACGTTACGTTACGTTACGTTACGTTACGTTACGTTACGTTACGTTACGTTACGTTACGTTACGTTACGTTACGTTACGTTACGTTACGTTACGTTACGTTACGTTACGTTACGTTACGTTACGTTACGTTACGTTACGTTACGTTACGTTACGTTACGTTACGTTACGTTACGTTACGTTACGTTACGTTACGTTACGTTACGTTACGTTACGTTACGTTACGTTACGTTACGTTACGTTACGTTACGTTACGTTACGTTACGTTACGTTACGTTACGTTACGTTACGTTACGTTACGTTACGTTACGTTACGTTACGTTACGTTACGTTACGTTACGTTACGTTACGTTACGTTACGTTACGTTACGTTACGTTACGTTACGTTACGTTACGTTACGTTACGTTACGTTACGTTACGTTACGTTACGTTACGTTACGTTACGTTACGTTACGTTACGTTACGTTACGTTACGTTACGTTACGTTACGTTACGTTACGTTACGTTACGTTACGTTACGTTACGTTACGTTACGTTACGTTACGTTACGTTACGTTACGTTACGTTACGTTACGTTACGTTACGTTACGTTACGTTACGTTACGTTACGTTACGTTACGTTACGTTACGTTACGTTACGTTACGTTACGTTACGTTACGTTACGTTACGTTACGTTACGTTACGTTACGTTACGTTACGTTACGTTACGTTACGTTACGTTACGTTACGTTACGTTACGTTACGTTACGTTACGTTACGTTACGTTACGTTACGTTACGTTACGTTACGTTACGTTACGTTACGTTACGTTACGTTACGTTACGTTACGTTACGTTACGTTACGTTACGTTACGTTACGTTACGTTACGTTACGTTACGTTACGTTACGTTACGTTACGTTACGTTACGTTACGTTACGTTACGTTACGTTACGTTACGTTACGTTACGTTACGTTACGTTACGTTACGTTACGTTACGTTACGTTACGTTACGTTACGTTACGTTACGTTACGTTACGTTACGTTACGTTACGTTACGTTACGTTACGTTACGTTACGTTACGTTACGTTACGTTACGTTACGTTACGTTACGTTACGTTACGTTACGTTACGTTACGTTACGTTACGTTACGTTACGTTACGTTACGTTACGTTACGTTACGTTACGTTACGTTACGTTACGTTACGTTACGTTACGTTACGTTACGTTACGTTACGTTACGTTACGTTACGTTACGTTACGTTACGTTACGTTACGTTACGTTACGTTACGTTACGTTACGTTACGTTACGTTACGTTACGTTACGTTACGTTACGTTACGTTACGTTACGTTACGTTACGTTACGTTACGTTACGTTACGTTACGTTACGTTACGTTACGTTACGTTACGTTACGTTACGTTACGTTACGTTACGTTACGTTACGTTACGTTACGTTACGTTACGTTACGTTACGTTACGTTACGTTACGTTACGTTACGTTACGTTACGTTACGTTACGTTACGTTACGTTACGTTACGTTACGTTACGTTACGTTACGTTACGTTACGTTACGTTACGTTACGTTACGTTACGTTACGTTACGTTACGTTACGTTACGTTACGTTACGTTACGTTACGTTACGTTACGTTACGTTACGTTACGTTACGTTACGTTACGTTACGTTACGTTACGTTACGTTACGTTACGTTACGTTACGTTACGTTACGTTACGTTACGTTACGTTACGTTACGTTACGTTACGTTACGTTACGTTACGTTACGTTACGTTACGTTACGTTACGTTACGTTACGTTACGTTACGTTACGTTACGTTACGTTACGTTACGTTACGTTACGTTACGTTACGTTACGTTACGTTACGTTACGTTACGTTACGTTACGTTACGTTACGTTACGTTACGTTACGTTACGTTACGTTACGTTACGTTACGTTACGTTACGTTACGTTACGTTACGTTACGTTACGTTACGTTACGTTACGTTACGTTACGTTACGTTACGTTACGTTACGTTACGTTACGTTACGTTACGTTACGTTACGTTACGTTACGTTACGTTACGTTACGTTACGTTACGTTACGTTACGTTACGTTACGTTACGTTACGTTACGTTACGTTACGTTACGTTACGTTACGTTACGTTACGTTACGTTACGTTACGTTACGTTACGTTACGTTACGTTACGTTACGTTACGTTACGTTACGTTACGTTACGTTACGTTACGTTACGTTACGTTACGTTACGTTACGTTACGTTACGTTACGTTACGTTACGTTACGTTACGTTACGTTACGTTACGTTACGTTACGTTACGTTACGTACGTTACGTTACGTTACGTTTCGTTACGTTACGTTACGTTACGTTACGTTACGTTACGTTACGTTACGTTACGTTACGTTACGTTACGTTACGTTACGTTACGTTACGTTACGTTACGTTACGTTACGTTACGTTACGTTACGTTACGTTACGTTACGTTACGTTACGTTACGTTACGTTACGTTACGTTACGTTACGTTACGTTACGTTACGTTACGTTACGTTACGTTACGTTACGTTACGTTACGTTACGTTACGTTACGTTACGTTACGTTACGTTACGTTACGTTACGTTACGTTACGTTACGTTACGTTACGTTACGTTACTTTACGTTACGTTACGTTACGTTACGTTACGTTACGTTACGTTACGTTACGTTACGTTACGTTACGTTACGTTACGTTACGTTACGTTACGTTACGTTACGTTACGTTACGTTACGTTACGTTACGTTACGTTACGTTACGTTACGTTACGTTACGTTACGTTACGTTACGTTACGTTACGTTACGTTACGTTACGTTACGTTACGTTACGTTACGTTACGTTACGTTACGTTACGTTACGTTACGTTACGTTACGTTACGTTACGTTACGTTACGTTACGTTACGTTACGTTACGTTACGTTACGTTACGTTACGTTACGTTACGTTACGTTACGTTACGTTACGTTACGTTACGTTACGTTACGTTACGTTACGTTACGTTACGTTACGTTACGTTACGTTACGTTACGTTACGTTACGTTACGTTACGTTACGTTACGTTACGTTACGTTACGTTACGTTACGTTACGTTACGTTACGTTACGTTACGTTACGTTACGTTACGTTACGTTACGTTACGTTACGTTACGTTACGTTACGTTACGTTACGTTACGTTACGTTACGTTACGTTACGTTACGTTACGTTACGTTACGTTACGTTACGTTACGTTACGTTACGTTACGTTACGTTACGTTACGTTACGTTACGTTACGTTACGTTACGTTACGTTACGTTACGTTACGTTACGTTACGTTACGTTACGTTACGTTACGTTACGTTACGTTACGTTACGTTACGTTACGTTACGTTACGTTACGTTACGTTACGTTACGTTACGTTACGTTACGTTACGTTACGTTACGTTACGTTACGTTACGTTACGTTACGTTACGTTACGTTACGTTACGTTACGTTACGTTACGTTACGTTACGTTACGTTACGTTACGTTACGTTACGTTACGTTACGTTACGTTACGTTACGTTACGTTACGTTACGTTACGTTACGTTACGTTACGTTACGTTACGTTACGTTACGTTACGTTACGTTACGTTACGTTACGTTACGTTACGTTACGTTACGTTACGTTACGTTACGTTACGTTACGTTACGTTACGTTACGTTACGTTACGTTACGTTACGTTACGTTACGTTACGTTACGTTACGTTACGTTACGTTACGTTACGTTACGTTACGTTACGTTACGTTACGTTACGTTACGTTACGTTACGTTACGTTACGTTACGTTACGTTACGTTACGTTACGTTACGTTACGTTACGTTACGTTACGTTACGTTACGTTACGTTACGTTACGTTGACAATGATCATTACCTTTTATCCTCAGGATCCTTCCTCTCACTCTCTCCTTCCGGGGTCCTTCTCTCCCTCCTTATTTATTTCACACACTTGCATAGCTGCCCTCCTCCTTCTGCAATAAACAACTTTTAAATGATAAACATCACTTCCATCCCCACATAGAAATTAAGCCTTAGAAAGTGATGTAAATGTTCTGCTACACTTATAAAATTCTTAATGAAGTTATTCTTGAAATTCCTGACTTTTCTTCTTGTAAAAAAAGCAAGCATTTTCTTATCCTAATATCCTTTGACCTAAGGATACTGCCTTAAATGATAACCCTACATTATCAATTTAAGTATTACTAACGTTTGTGTTAGTGAAAGGAAAGCTCTCCAGGTCCCATTCACATTACTCCAGCTCCCTCAGTAATCCAGAGTGGATCTTCTCTGTCGCTTGCATTGCTTTAGAAATTGAGGGGGGTGGGGGGATGTTATCGAAGGGATCCCATTTATGATCTTTCTGCTTGTCTTTGCTGTTTCTTTTGAAATTTGACTCCTCTTTGTGAGCAAGTTTTTTCTCCTTGCACCCATTCAGCAACATAAGCTAATTCTGTTTCAGAAAAAGCAATCTTACTGTTTTCTTTTAAATACAAAGTCTGAGAGGCCCCATCTTTGTCAGACCCCTATTTTGGTCAAAATCATTATTTTCCCTGTAGTGGCTCTAGTGGCTCTCAAGGCTATGTCTGTACACAGTATTTAAACATCCTTTCCCTGTTCTTTTCCCCAGTCTTAGGATTATTTCCAATTCTGAAGCTTCCTTCCCACGGGGAGAGAAGGCATGAATTTGGGGACCCTTTTCCCCTGTTCGACGGAGCTCCTATTCCCCATCCCTCCGGAATGCTGCTGTGAATTCCCCAGCTCACAGGTTACCACACTCCAATTCTCGGATCTAGGGCCAATCCCTCTGAGCACATTGCTCCGATTCCTGGATTAATAGGGGTGTACAGCTGGCACTTCATCAAGTACACCAACAGCTCCCTGCTGAGACCCACCCGAGTCTCCACCGACGCCCAAGGCAAGACTCAAACTCCCTTGCCGTGGTCCGTGCACGAAGTTACCACGTCTCCAGGGGTCAATACAGGTACCTACCTGCCCCTTGGCTTTCTCAGAGCCCATCTGTTATGTAACAGTCTTGGTTTCTTATCGGCCGTCCCAAGGAGTCACCTCACCACCCAGACAGGACCATTGAAATCAGCATGGTGCACCTATCCTGTCCAGGGCAGCGGGGGAAACCCCCGAGGGGTGTTAATTATCCCAGACGAGCCCCCAAATTGTAGGAAATACCCAAATAATTTTCTAGGACGGTATCTCTGATGATAAAGCAGATTTTATTCGCAATCGCAATGGCGGGCCTCCTGCAAGCAGGGGAGCACACAGAAAACAGTTACCTCTTTTATTCCCTATTCCCCGATGTTTTTCTCTTACTCCCCTGGTTCATCATTGGCTGAGTACTTCAGGTTCACAATCTTCTCAACGCTTCACTAAACATGGAAACACTGGACCAACAAATTTTTGCTGCATAAGCATCAATCTGTAGTTAATTAACTTATTCCACATCTGATCGTTGTTTTGCGGATATCTGCTTGTCCTTCTTTCTACAAAGAAAAGCTTGGGAGAGAGGCAGGACAGTATCCCGGTGCCAGCCTTTGCACCCCAACCTTCTCATGGAGTGAGACAGTCCGGCCTTGTGCAGAGGCCCTGACTTCTTGGATGTTTGCTAAATCTGTCTTTATTTTGCTGAGAGTTTCTTATCCTAAGAGAACAGCTCTACAATGTTTTCTAATCCTTAGCACACTAGACTCGCATTGTTTGGAACATTTGACTACTATTACAGTTTTGCAAGAAAGAATTAATCACATAATTCAGTAATAATGTTTCTAAAACATGCCGCTAACATATACAGTATTTTACTTCTTCGATAAACTATTTCTAATGATAACTATGTTACAGAATACAAACGCATTATGTTCTACTTCTTCAAACCAATTGCTACTTTTTAACATCAAATGCAGAAACAACATTCCATACCCACACTTCTAACCCGTGCTGCTTTCTGACTGTATGAACAAGAATGGGACATTTCTGTGAGTAGTTATGCCAGGAGAAGTTTGTTTCTTTATAAAGATTGCCGTAAAATCCATTTTAGACATTCCTCAGGCAAAGAACATATGCTTTGTTTATCACAAGAAGTAACAGGTCAACTGCCTGCAGCTATCTGCTTGAACTAAGGAGTAAAATAACCTAGTTACTTCACAGGAGTTACACTAAGTCATTCGTTAAGTGATATCAGTAAGGAAATTAACTCTAGTTTCTATCCTGAATTATCCAGCTATCACACTTCAAGCACAGCAAAATTGGGTCATTAACTAATTAGAAGTGAAGACAATTCATAATTGTGTTTTTATATATCCAAGAGCCTGCAATATACTGTATGCAAGCACATAATGCAAAGGCAGAGGCATTTAAGTTACAAAGGAAAAACAGTACAACGTATAATTCATTTGCATTAGAGCATGGTCTCTGTTTAGGACAGAGGATCACAGGCACTCCATTTACCATGACTTGATGCAAAGGCTATCACTGAGACACGCTGGTTTGAGTTGCCTAGCAAGAAACAGACAGTTGTTTTGCAAGACAGTCAACACTGCTCTGCTCTCAGGATAGTACACCCACCTCCACGCTTGAAGCTCTACCAAATTCAAGCAGTGCTACTCTCCAGCAACTCAGCTGCAACAACACCAACACTGGAGAAGTATCCTGGTTTCATTTGGCGAGTCAAACACGTCTGACATGCTGTATTGTTGAAGTAGATAACCTGTGAAAGTGTTGGCTATTAGCTTAAGCTCCACTTTTTTTTTTTCTTCTCTTCTTTAATACAGAAGATACAATGCTAAATGGCCAATGGCAAAAGCAGTCATTGTCCTCCCCTTTCTCCTGCTGAGATAAGCTCACATCAGCAGCAAGGAAAGAAGTCGCAAGCACAGAACAGCTGCTAGGTGCTTTATTTCTTCCCTGAGGTAAGCAAAGATTTTCTGCTTTTTTGTTTTAAGTTGGAGACAGCCAGGGATCCACTTCACCAGGAAAACTTGAGCTACCTCAGTCTAGCCATTCTATTTGAGTGCAGATACTCTTAGGCATCCTATTTCCACAGGTAAGGTAGAGTAGAGTGTTCCCAGCTGCAGTAGAAGCAGTCTTCCCAAGAATTTGCTGCAAGCTGATAATTCTTCTGAAACTGGCATATACTCACCTGCTTCCCACCCCACAAAAGCAAACTTAATCACCAGTATTTTTGGTGCACGCATTGAAATGAGAACAGAGTTAAACCTTGAAGTTCTCCAGTTTTGCTTCAGGAAGAAGGAAACAAAAGTGAAAAGTCTCTTAAAAGAGAGAAACCTACTTTTTCACTTATTAAATTTAGAGATTTCTAAGTTGTCTGACTGCTGTTTTGTTTCAGCACATCTGTTGAGAGGCACAGTCTTAAAGTACTACAAGTAAAACCTTACCCATACAAAGGTTTGTTTTCATATAAATTAATCTAGAAAAATGAGCTGGCCTTGTTACAGACCTCTCCTGCAGAGGAGGCTTCATAAACATGTCCATTTATTTTCCTGTTAGAATAATCCCCCCCCCCCCGGAGGTTTTGGCAAAAAAAAAAAAGTCACAGAAGAACCACCTTCCTCCTTCCTAACCATCTCAGTTTATTTCAGATGTCACTACTGCTGACAAACATCCATAGAATACATGGGACACAGCCTTGTCAACACTCCTCAGGCACCTTTCACCTCCAGCCTCTTATCTAAACCCTTTAACTTCCCCCCCCAGGCACAGTAAACTACTACATACATCAAAGCAGCCTCTTAAGCTACAGACCAAGAATTGTTTCAAAAAGGTTTTACCTCAGCTTCCAAGTAAACTGAACTTCTTCCTCCTGCAGAACACACAACTCAGCATCTTCCTTCCAGGCCAGGAACACAGCCACCAAGGAGCCATCACCACACAGGAAATCCAATACTGACCAGCACCCACCCTCCCACACAGAAAAAAAAATGATCATTTAAGTAGTACAACTCCTTAAAAGCAATAAAAACCAGCCACTTCCTAGAGAAGTGGCTCCAACACATACCATTCCCTACTACAGGGCACCAAAGCCACTACCTGACTTAAGAACCACCACAAAGCCAAATAAAAAAGAACTTCAACCTCCAAACTCTACAAAAAAAAGACAACACAGGGAACCCAAAGCTCAACATGGGGGAGCCACCTCAACCAAGGACACCATCTACCTCCTCAGTCAGTTGCACTTCTTCACCTTCAGTAGAGTGCAGCTCCCCATCTACAATTGTGACCTTGTTCTTCAGACAAATCCAAACTCCTGAACAAGGGCTGCTGCATCTCCACTGCTCCAAGACAACACCTTCAGGGCTGGAAGAAAAGCACAATGAAACTTTGCCAAGACAAAAGACACAATGCCAGCTGTAAACTCCATCCCAGGGACAGCAAAGACAGGTCACAAACAAAAAACAACAACTCACCACCAGGATCCTAGCTCCAGCACTGAACCTAGAAGAGCTCTGTGAACCACCACCAAGTGGCCCTCAGGTTGGAAGGCTCACACCCCCACTACTCACTGTAGATGAAACACCTCATGTTCAGGCCAATCCTTGCAAAAAAAAAAAAAAAAACACCAACTTCCATCTGTAGCCTTCACCCTGAAACCAGATCAAAAATCATAAAGCTGTAGAGAATTGAGAAGGCCCCTCTAAAAATTATCTTGTCACACTCCCTTGCTACAGCACCTTACCCAGGAAAGCATCCTGACTTAACTTGAACATTCAGCCAGCCTATACCATTGCTCTCACAGAAAAATCATTCCTCCTGTTTGTAAAAAAAACAACTTATGGTGTTCAAGTCCATGAATATCATCCCCATCAACAAAACACCCACACTTTACAAATTTACTAACAGTAGGGAGATTCCACTCGCCTTCCCTTCTCTTGGTGAAGGGGGCAGAATCCCATTGCTCTCATTCATTTTCACCCACCCCAGCATAGTACTGGATTTCTGGAGCTCACAGCTGAACACCAAGTCCCCCTCAGGTCTCCTCTCCAGCAAACCACTCACTAACATACAGGTGCACATTCACTGCACAACCCCATGCTTGCTCTCCTTGAATTCACAGGGCCCCTCTGTCAGCTGCTCCTCCCAGCTTTGCATCATCACCTCCATCTCTCTTCATCCAGGTCACTGATGAAAAATAAGCACAGTAAGATGCAGTACCCACCCCACATAACACTATTGCAGCTTCCAACTGCAGTGCTCAGTCTGCCCATCCTCCTTACACTCACCAAGCATGCTGCCACAAACAGCATTAACAGCCTCACTGAAGTCAGGCATGCAACATCCCCTGCTATTCTCTCATCTGAGGAGACACTCATGACAACGTGGAAGGCTCCCATATCAGTCTGCCCTGATTTCCCCTCGGTGAATCCACCTTTACTACCCCATAGAAATCTCTTTTCTTCAAGTTGCTTGAAGACGACATCCAGAACCAAGTTGATCCAGGGATAGAGATGAGGCCATCCTCCTTGCCCTTCTTGAAGGCTGCAAGGAAGCTGGCTATCCTCCCGTCCTCACAAATCTTTCCTATATAGCAAAGATCATACAAAATGTGATAGAGAACCAGCTCCCTCTGCGCAGGCTGGCGCATCCCATTAGAACCCAGGGATCTGTGGGCATCACTTTTGCCTAGGTGATGTTTAACCTACCTCCCCCGCAATCGAGAAGTCATCCTTCCTCAAAGACTCTTTCCTCTGGGATCCAGGATTCTCAGGGAGCAGTTTCTGCAGTCTCAGTGCTGATGGCAGAAGCACAGAAGGCATTCCAGGCCCCCACCTAACAAGGCAGCAGGCCCACACCATCCCTAGTCTCCTTCTTGCTGTTCACAAGCTTGCAAACTTCTCTTATCCTTGACCTCCCTCCCCCAAAAGTGATATTAAGTGGACCTTTGCCTGCCTCATCCCATCTCTTCCTGCCCCCTTTCCACAAGCTCCTTGTTCTCCCACGTAGCCCTCCCACCATTTTTCCTCATTTTCTTGCTCCTATAGATGCACTCCTCCTGAGCACAGAGGAAGAAACTGCGCTGACAACTGCTTGCATGTCCCCTTCCAATGCTCTAACTGCAGGGATAACTCAAACTAGGTCCCTTAAGAGGACAAAGCAGGCTCCCTCAAAGTCCAGTGTCTCAATCCTACTTACTGCTTTCCACACCAGATACTGAACTTGACCCTCCCTCAATAGGAAGAACAAGCTCCTCCATCACCTGTGTCCAAAACTTGACCTTCGACATCTCCTGCAATAAGCATGCCTGGCAACCTTGCTTTCCTAACAACTGGCAGGGTGGTTCAATCTACCCTGACAATTAACACCAGCAGCTGTGAAGCTGCTTTTAGCTGAGCACAGATGATTTTAATCTTTCTCATCCTGGTTTGTAAGCAACACCCCCAAGGATGTTACCCACCTTTACCTGCTTATTAAGTCTCACACGAGTGCTCTGCTACTTCTTCAGGGCTCAATCCAGCTCTCTCATCTGAACAGCAACTCCATCACCCTGCTGATTTGTCATTCTGAAAAAGAACACAGCATTCCAGTCACACAAGCTGTCCCACTGTGTTTCCACGATGGGAATGAGATCGTGTTCCTGAAGACATGCATAAGAAGGGTAGAAACACACAGTCCCATCCTGCTACTAGAAGCAGGAACTCACCTACTAACTCTGACTCCCAAACGCTCACTGGTTTGGGATGAGGCTCTGCCGCAGCCCTCACTCTGTCTGCAATAAAAGAACACTTTGCTTTAGCAGCCCTTTGCGTTGCTTCCCGCTCCCAGCACCGCCGAAGCTGCAGGAACGCAGCCCCGTCCCGTTCGCTCCCATTGACGTGAGCGGGAGGAACTGAAGCGCTCATTAAAAAACCCGAGGTGGGGGAGAAATGAAGGAACCAAAAACGTCAGAAACCGGGCAGCGATGCAACGCCGGCTCCGAAAAGCCGGGGGAGCCCAGCGATAACCCTATGCCGGCCCCAAAAAGAGCACGGTGGGAGCCCGACAGCCTCTTACCCCGAACAAAGAGCCCCTAAGGGCTACCGAGCGCTCACCGCCTCCGCGGTCCCATTGCTATCAGCACGGCTCATCAGTTCGGGCGGATCCTTACGCCACTCTGCGGCCTGAAAACAAAAAAATAAATAAGAAACAGAGAACGTTAAACAGAACCCCAAAGCTTCGTTTCCAAAGCAGTCCCTCGCGGTGCTTCTCAGCCCCGACAGCACAAAGAGCAGACAAAAAAACACACCAGGCTCCGGCTCGCACGGCAAAAAACTGCTCAGAGCTCCCTTGTAGCTACCAGCAGCCCCCGGAGGAGCTTAAGAGGCTTTGGGGCGGGCCCTGCGCTGATCTCCGGACGAGGTGCAGCTGTGCCCGGCACCTGGAGGTCGTTGCCTCGTTAGCGCAGCCGGACCTCGTTAGGACGGGCCCGGGGCTTTGACACGTAGACACGTGGACTCAAGATCTGAATGACGGACTTTAATTGCACTTTAAAGTTTGCTGTGCGCTTCTCCTTCTCGTGGGATTCATTCATTCGTGGAGCTTTGCGAACGCTTCTCTGCCGTGTTGCTCATCACAGAAATCACTAGGAAGACCTTCTGTGAGATTTTAGATATGTCTAGCTAAGGACATGGGCGCTCTGTAAAGACTTCAGTGATGGAATTCACTTGACATAGCATCATTCTTAATTTACTATCCTGAAAGTTGGACTGTGCTCCTTTTTAATTTTTATCGCTGCAGAACTGTGAATGCTTTTATTGCATGTTGTTATGGACATCAGCAGCGACAGGTGGGAAAAGAAAGGAGATCTCAAAGCGTGAGAGATCCTGCTGAGGGTTCGGTGACAGCTGGTCTCCCAGCTGACCAAAACCCTGACGTTTCCTTTAATGTTCTGAGGGAATCATTCTGGGAGACAAATAGTGTGGTAGCACAGAGCTTACAGCTACTGGTGTGAGCTGGTGCTGCTTTCTGAATAGTTCCAACCCCCTGCTGTGTGCAGGGTCGCCAATCACCAGACCGGATTGCCCAGAGCTACATCCAGCCTGGCCTTGAATGCCTCCAGGGATGGGGCATCCACAACCTCCTTGGGCAACCTGTTCCAGTGCCTCACCACCCTCTGGGTGAAAAACTTCCTCCTAATATCTAACCTAAATCTCCCCTGTCTCAGTTTAAAACCGTTCCCCCTTGACCCATCACAATACACCCTCGTAAACAGCCATGCCCCCTCCTGTTTATATGATCCCTTCAAGTAGTAGCTGGCCACTATGAGATCTCCTCCAAGCTAAACGAGCCCAGTTCTCTCAACCTTTTCTCATAGGAGAGGTGCTCCAGCCTCCAATCATCTTAGCAGCCCTCCTTTGGACCCACTCAACGTCTCGATGCCTTCTCTAATCTACATTCTTTAATTCAATTGCTATTTAGTCAATAGTCAACCACGCTTCCAATATACAAGGAGTGCTTGCTGTACGCTATGCTGCACAAACGGGCATGAAAACAATCCCGTTCATTCAGAGGGAAAAGGTTTGGCTGGAAGGTTTCCGGCGTTCTGAGCCACATATTCTTCTTCTTAAGCCAAAACAGCTGTCCCTGTCCCTACAACATACTCAGTCTTCACAACACAAACATCAAGGCTGTGTAGGACACACGCGTTTGTGCGCTGACAGCCCCGGCTGACAGCCCCGTGACGGCGGCTCAGCGGCGCCCCCTCGCGGCGTCACGGGGCAACGGGCAGAGCGCTGGGAGCGACGTCCCTCCTCCCGACCGCCGTTTGTCGGTGCCTGCGCGCCTCGACACCCTCTGACGGAAAGGATCGGTGCTCCTGCGTGCCCGGCAGCCGCCGGCACGGCGTAAAACTTACTCGGATTTGCATTAGCGGGGGAAATCCATCTTCAGTCCTTCAAAAGCAGTGAATCGACTCAAAACCGTAAAAGATTTTTTGTCTTCTATCTAACGTGAATCTGCCCTCCCTGAGCTTGAAGCCATTTTCCCTTTTTCTCTCATCACGGACCCTGCTATAGAGTCTGTCCCCTCCTTTCCTGGAGCTCCACCTGAGATACTGGAAATAATTGTCTTTAGCCAGGATGATATTTTTGCACTGTCTAATCAAGTTGTGCTGATTATAGGCTAAGCGCTGGCCCCGCTGAAGTCGGTGTGAATTCTCATCAGGACTTCAAGCAGAGTGGGATTTCAGTCTGTGCTTTCTAGGAGAGATCAAATGCGTATCTCGCTAACTATGCTGTCCTTAAGCTTTTTTCCACCTGAAAGGTGGTTAACAGGCAGGTTAACAGGCAGGTTAGCCTTCTCTAATACACAACGGAGTATTTAATTCACCTTCATCCTATCCAAATCCTTCTTTGCTTCCTGTGTTAGCAAGTGTTAATGTCATCCAACACCTGGCAAATGTGCAGCACGTCAAGTTGTCTGCAGGATGCGCTCCATCCAACTTTGAGCAGGCCATTATCACCCTGGTACTCTTGCAGCATAAAGAGCCACGTGTAGCTGCACTTCATCATTGGAGGGCTCCAAACAAACAAACCTGTTTCCCTATAAACAGGAAAGATTACGCCAACGTAGGAAGGTTTGCAGAGGGATTTCAGAACAGGGTAAGGGGCTTATATTCTTTTGCAATCAAAGTCATTTCAACTGTACATCTTATTACCTCCCTTACCTCCCTCCATCCTCCAGGCTCTCCAAAAATGCGTGTTCAAAACTTCAGCAAAACTGCAACTACAAATAAATGCAGCTCAACTTAAAGACAAGTTGCTGACTCACTCCCGGACTGACAGAGTAGGATTTATCCCTAAAGCAGTGGCATAGAAGAAAGCAAAACCGTGGGCGGCGGGAGCCAGCCCTGCAGCATCTGCCTAAGAAGGCTTTGCCAGCACGGAGAGGATCTCAAATTTATCTCAGCCCTAGCATTTGTCTCATTAGAGACAGGAATGTTTCCCTATCCATTTTGCACTTCGTTGTATTTCATGTTGTTATGGCAATCTTTTCCAATTTTTAGCATTCACTTTTCAGAATGTTTCCCGTCTTGAATAAAAAACAAAGCAATGGCATAAATCAAACTAAAAATGGCCTGCTCTTTTTCTTTCTAGGTGTATCTGTTGAGCTGCGTTGTAAGTTTAGCGTTACTGATCCGGTAGTTATTTTAACTGCTGCTTGGCTTCAGCCCTGTTGATATATTGGTTATTTTTATATGTGGTAGGCCATTTGTGTGACTGATTTTACAATTCCTGCTGCCTGCTGAAGGACATCCCTAGAAACAGACCTCATAGCTGTATTCTCAAGATGAAAGCAATTGGACAGAAGTACCTTTCTGAAAAGAGGGACCTCTATTACATTTATTTTTTTTCTGAATTGCTTGCTCAAACCAATTGGTTGGGTTATTGGAAGAAATGAAACGGGGAAAAATTGATAAGATTCGGGTGTCGGTGTGTGGCATTAAAGCCATTACTTATCCTTAGCAAACGGCGACTTCTGGATCAAATTCCAGCATATGCCCAAAATATAGCACAAGGGAGAAAATGGTAATGCTTATCATGGTAGCACGGGGTTAGGGGAGGTGAATACAAGAGCATCAGAAAAGCGCAACCGGATTGCACAGGGTTGTTATTTTAGGCAGCTGGTTGCTCGGTTTCCCTTTTTGTGGAAGAGGGATGCTACAATAACTGTAATTTCACAGATAACTTGTATTTTAGGGGCATTTTCGGTGTCACGGTGAAAAATCGGGAGCCAGACAGAAAGGCTGGCAATAGGAATAGGACTTTACATTGGCAAGGAGATTTGTTTAGCTGTTCTGTTAATGCTCTTAAGAGGTAGGAAAACAGCCGTGTTTTAATTTTGCTTCTGAAAATCAATACTTTCAGTTAAAGCCATTTAAATACTTATAACCTTCAAGTTAAGGGTGGGTGGCTATGATTCCTCAGGATGTGAGCTAGCATACAATCGCACGCCACAATGATGGCGTTAAATGGGAGTCGCGCCGTTCTTCGGCACATCTTGCTCTGTTCAGTCTGCACTAAGTTTGTGGGCACAGTGGGACCTAGCTCAGCGCTACACCGAGCATTTCCGGCCTCCTTCATCACGTGCAAACAAAAGGACCCAGGCACTCTGTGAGCATCTGCCGGCGGGTTATGGGGAAGAAAGCAGCGGTGCAATGCCTCTGCTGAAGACTGCTGGAGTAGTGCTGCTTTCCTCACTAGCAGATCCAGCAACTGAGAGAGTCGTAAATCAGAGGTTGCTCTGTTATCCTAGATTATATATGAATGCGTTTTTCTAATGTCTAATCGGTTCAATGACTTCAGCTGTGTCTCTCTCAGACATAGACCCTGGTAAACTCATCAGAAATAAATACGAAACATTTATAAATGGAGTCGTTTTCCAAATTAGAAAGGGGCCATGTTTATGAAGTCTCACTCTGAAGCACTCATCCACCTGGAGGCACCAAGCACAAATCGTGTGTGCTCCGCTGTAAGCGCAATGGATTCTGAAGGTGCGTGCAAAAAGCATTGTGGTCACGCAGGCAGTTCTTAACTTTCCTGATCCGCTGAAGAAGCTGTTAGGAAGCTGGTTTGGGATACGCTCTGCTTTGCATCAGTCGTTTCAGGGCTGCTTCATACTCACAGCTACCCGCTTCCAACCTCAGACTGCCAGAGAAGCTGAGCTTGGGCTCCAAAACGTAGTGTAACTTCAGGCATTTTCATGGGTCAAATGTAAATGAAGCCTCTAAGCCAGCTGGATCCATGCGTGGTGGATTAGAACCAATGATGCAACGCTCTGCAGTGTCTCAAACTTCCTTTTGGAAGTTCAGTGTTGTGTGAGTGCAAGCCAAGAAAAATATAAAAACAGAAAGGGTAGGAAGAACTAGCACACAGTCCAACCGTCGGTTACAGTAGTGGCTACCTGCATCCCCAAAAATGTCCTCGTCGTCCAATCTCAGCATCCGTTCCTAGTGAAATAAAAACGGATATGATTCTCCCAGGGAACTAACCAGCTTCCCATCAAATACCTGGTTGTGGTGAAAGGCGTAGGGAATTGTTCTAATTTCATATTGGAGTATGTTTTTGTCACCGTGCCATTTTTGTTCCATAATCTACTCTTACCTTTTTCACTGCATATAAGAGAGCTTTTTCCTTTCAAATCCTCCCTGAAGAAAATTAGCGGTCGTCAAAAATCAAGCGACTTTGTGTTTTATTTTGAAATCAAACTGCTGGATTCTTCTCTTTCGGAACAAAGACAAAAAGCAAGGATGGGCCTCTTCTTAAACAGCATGTAGGACTTTTGGCTTCAAAATTGATGAAAACAGAAAACTGGGGCTAGCTTTCAGAGAGGAGATGTGCGGGTTTTCTCTGTGGAAAAAGTGAGTACATCAGTAGCTCATGGGGTAGGGAGCCCACGTGAAGCCAGCTGAACCAGATGGGAATCTCTCGCAGCGGCTGCGGCAGATGGGAGCAGGTCCCACAGAGACCCTCTATCTTAAACGTCCTCTCCTTGCCAGAAGCTCTGCTTTTCTGGGGCCGGACCAGATGGTTGGCGAAGCTCTCAGACACGGCGGTGACTGGGGTTTGGGAAAAGGTGGGTGAGTGGGAGCGGGAGGTGGGCTCCTCGCTAAGATGTACGGCCCATTGCCCCACTACATCGTGAATCAGAGACTTGACGCAACTGAGGAAGCTTAATCTTTCAGACAGGTGGTTATTAAAATTAAAACACATTCAAGTAAATAAGATCCATCCTTTAGCAGCGAAGCTTTCCGCTGCCGTTCGCTTTTGCAGTGCTCTGTCGTGGCTCTAGAGGGCTGCCTTAAACCGCTGCAAGAACACAGAGCCGTTGTTTTTCATCTCTTTCCTTTTACTCGGCTCCCAATTTCTGCCTCGTCATCAGCGAGCTGCTATCGCTGTGCGAATTAGCTGTTGCGATGGGCTAGGATGAAGCGTCCTTTGGAAGGAGACTGCTGTCTGCAGCTGCAGCTCCAATCTCTGGTCTCCACATTGTTATACATACAAGTGAACTGACAGTGCTGAGCTGAAGATTTGAAGTAAATCTTCTTGACGCTGAGAGTTTAAGCTCAGGCTGGTGAAAGAAGTGCAGGTTTACTGTGAGAGTCAAAAAAAGCTGTCTGGTTTTTGTTCCAAGAGGATCAAACGTTATGCTGTATTATATGGCACTGTATAATAAAATATAAAACGAATGGATCGTATGGTTGCACATGTTCAGTTTTTGTATTTTAAAACCTACAGGACGTTTCTTATTTTTAATTGCTGTAGCTTTTCAAGAATTGGTCTGTTGAGGAATGTAAGTCTTTATAGCTCAGCTGTTAAGTAGCTGCAGTTTGTATGAAGCAGAAAACACAAAACGCCACCATCCAGTAAGGACCTTTACTCCTCAAGTGGTTATTGCTGCACACAGTCTTGTTTTGTAAATCTGATGGTAACAAAGAACAGGCTCCGGTTTGAAATAAAGCAAATTCTGTGCTTGTTTCACTTCTGAGGAACGCTTACAGGAAGCTTGCTGACTTTATAATAGCTTGCAGCAAACTCCTCTCCTTGCAGCCCCCATAGGGGTGCAGGAACTGACTGATGGGGAAAACAGACAAACCCTAAACAAATCAGTGCACGTGCAGAAAAGAAATGGTGACAGGACAAGAGGAGATGGTTTAAGCTATGGCAGGGGAGGTTTAGGTTAGATATTAGGAGGCAGTTTTTCACTCAGAGGGTGGTGAGGCAGTGGAACAGGTTGCCCAAGGAGGCTGTGGATGCCCCATCCCTGGAGGCATTAAGGCCAGGCTGGATGTGGCTCTGGCAGCCTGGGCTGGTGGTTGGAGACCCTGCACATAGCAGGGGGTTGGAACCGGATGATTACTGTGGTCCTTTTCAACCCAGGCCATTCTGTGATTCTATGAAAAATCATTACTGAAAACTTTGTAGGTATTTGGAAAGCTCTTTAGAAACCTGCCAAGTCAGTCTTGCAGGGTTAAAGCCCTTCACGGTTGCTCAGTTACTCCAGATAACCAGGCTGTGTGTCCTGACTGAAGGATAAGCATGCCGAAGGAAGGGTGCTTTCCTCCCGTGAGCGCAGGACTCCCTGGCCCTGCTGGTGACGGGCACAGCCCGGATGTCCCCTTGTCCCTGCACTCGCTTCTGGGTTGGGTTTAACGTCAGACACAGCCATGCGTTGTATTCATTTACTGAGGCTTTTTAAGGAAGGGTTGTGGCTGCTTTCTAAAAAACACATTTCTTGAACAACAGGCAAATACATACGTGCAAAACAGATGTTTTATAATGTAGGCACAAGCACACTGAATTATTTTACAACTGGTCGATTTATTACACAGCATTTAAACAAGTGGTAAGGATGGGACAGTTTGCACAGAGTGAAGAGCTTGCATTTACTGAGCTGCTGTAGAAAATTACAGCAAGAGAATCAAATGCATTTCCTGGCTTACCTGAACATAGGATATGATTTCTCTAAGCACTGTCACCGGTGTTAAAACTATGTGATGGGATATATCAGTAAGAAGCATCTTCAAAGAGGATTAAAGGTTCAGACTTTTTTTGGTTTTTGTTTGAGGCAATAGTATATTGAATTCTTTTGAAGTAATTAAACTTGAAACCGATCCAGCTTTTAGCTTTTTTTCTTTTTTTCCTTTTTGGGTACAATACTTCTTACAGTTTACAGCTAATTGGCAGGTGAGCAAGATTAGCAGCACCGAACACTGCTTGGTGCTGTTACTGCCTAAGGGAGAGCCAGGCAGCCCGCAGTACAGAAGAAAGCTGCTCGAATGCTCGTGCTAGAGAGCATAATGAATGTTCACCCGAGGAGATAATGCAGTGACTTAACCTCCCAGAAGAAACAGGACCTCGGTGTTCCAGGAAATTTCTTACTGAGAAAGTGTTTCAGGGATGACAGCAAAGCTTCTCTGTGGCAACCTAAACACTAAAAAGCCTGTAGGTTGCTGTGCTACTTGGTTGAAATTACAGAATCGGAGCACTTGACTTGCATTCAGACTGCGCTAATCCCCATGGAGCTTTATCCCGTGTTTGTCATTAGTTGGCTGCACTGACAGGCTCCCCTGCTTGCCCTCCCTAACCAAAACAGCAACAAAAACTCCTTTGCATCAAAGAGAATTTTCTTTCAACTTTGATCACATTTCTTGCGGTGCTCAAGCCTGTTGCTAAGAGAAAACGCGCCAGCAAGGAATGGGGAAATTATTATTATAATTACTCTTGTTACACCCCAGTGAGAACAAGGCTCTCCGAGCACTCAGCAGAATGACAGAGCAGTGTGGGGTTTAATTGATGGAGCTGGTGACAGCCCTGCTGGGCTGAGGTTGCAGGAGAGCCTGGCTGCGACACTGGCACGTGGAACAGAGCGCCTGGCTGCTCCCTTGCAGGGTCTGCAGGGCACCACCTGCAGCTCAGTCACAGAGAATCAGAATCACTAAGGTTGGAAAAGACCACTAAGGTCCCTAAGACCATTCCCATCCTCAACCCCTGCTCACTGCTACATCCTCATGGCTCTGCAACACCTCCAGGGACAGCAACACGTTCAAATCAGAGGCCTCTTCCCTACATTCCCAAGTATGTTTTACAAAACACAGTGTATACCATATGATCTGCTTGGAGGTGCCGTGAAAAACTTAAGTGCTTCAGCTTCTGAGGCTGTAATGAATACATAAAGCAGTGCTGAGAATATCTGTGCTTGTTTGAAAACATGCTTCTGTGTTTGCAGAGTGCTTCTGTATTTCATAAAGGTGCTTGTTCTGAAATAGTGGTACTAAATAAAATGTTTTTTAATTTTCCAGCCACTACACTTAGAGCGATTTATCTTTCCGGTGAAAGAAAGAAGGGAAAGGATTATCATTTTCACCTCCTGTGTTTAAAAGGTATCAAACACAAGATGACGTGACAGTTACATGGATCACTGCTTAGTCATTTGAGATCCAGCATGGCTGAGAAATGTCAAGTGCAGGGCAAACACCTGCATATTTCAAGGCAGTAGGAGCTGCATATTGCATGTGAGACCAGTAAAGGGCAGCGAGGTGGTGAAACTGCAATGGATGTGAAAGGAAATGAACGTAATGAATGCTGGACCCATTACATAACAAGAGAAAGGCAATAATCATTAACGCAAAATTAGGGCACGTTGTGGTTGCTGATATTTGGGAACAACAACACTCCGTGAAACATTGCCACAAGTGTCCACAAAGCAGCATTTTGCAGCACTGAGAAAAACACGAGTGCCTGATTGTAGTGAGACAGCCCTGCACGTGCTTTGTGTTCCTTGTTGGCTCCCCACACCGCTGCTGCTGGCTCCTGTGTCCATCAGCACACCAAGCAGCTGGTAGAAGTCCCTCCACTGGTACTCACGGTGCTCATTTGTGCTTTGGAAGGTCCAGTGCTGGGAGACCCATTTGGACAGCATGCCCTCTGTTTGCTCTTTGCTTGCTGTCAGTCACAGCCTGAGACATTGAACTCCATCCCAGCCCAAAAAAGCCATCTCTTGGCTTTTAATAATAAGGGATGATAGCTTCATACAAGTAGAAGCATCATAGATGCTTTAAAACAGATTTCACAAGGATGCTGCTTTGACTTCCTTGCTCTTTGGTTGACTTGAGAACAGCTTGGAAAGACAGGAAGCCCGCATCCAACTACTGTCTTGGGCTTACAGCTATTGATTACAGTTGCACTGATTATTGGAGCACCGCATCTAATGAAATCACTCTCAGATGGCTGTACTGCAACTGAGAGAGAAGCGTGGCCAACCTGGAAGAAAAATTTACAAGCGTTGGAAGAGGCAATATTTAGATCTCATGATATAGATGCTTCGGTTAACACTTCTACTGCACTCACTGCTGTGTTTAGCCGTATTCCTGTAGAATCTCTGAAATGAGAAAAACGCTGTTGTTTCACCAGGAGTAATACAGAATGTTTATAGTTTTCCAGCTGTTTCTATGTCTCTTCCCATATAAAGTTATAAAACTGCCAAGCCCTAATGCTGAATCAGTAACGTCTTTTTGATCAGCATGCAGATTTAGTTCCATAAGGATTTTTTTTTAGATAATTCTGCTACTTGTTGCTTAATATGAAGGAGTGTTAATCATTTATACCATGCATGCTATTCCAGAAGTGAGAGCTGTGACGTGTAAGAGAAGATGGGATCATAAATTAATGCTTTGTAAAACCTGTTCTTTACCAAAAAAAAAAAAACAAAAGGACAATTACAGATTGGAGTATAGCAAGATATCACAGAAATAGCATCAGTGATTTTATTCTTAAATTAACATGATAGTTTCTTGACTCACCTATCTTTCATCCCAAAATAAGCCTAAGAGTGCCCAGTTTCACAATTTATTTTTTTATTTTGAAGTCAGCATTTCAAATTAGATTATTTTTGTTACTTATGTCAATTAGCGAAGGTCCTCAGGGCTGGCTTTAGAAAAATCACCTTTGCAGACAGGACAAAGAAGCAAGAGATAACCTGATTGCCTTTGGACAGCCCTTCATTGATTTCAGATCGCACTGTAATATTTCACTAGGTAAGAGCCTCTTCTGAAGAGGATGGAGGCCATTCCACTGCTGCTGTGCTCACTCTGAGCCCTGGGAAACACCTGCAATCTGCCTTCCTGCAGCAGCTTCCACTTCTAGTTCTTCCTCAATAACTTCTCAAGATAATGTCTTCTTCCCTACGTAAGCCCTGACATCCTGTCACCAGCCCATCTTTTTAACCCCAGCCACCACGGCTCCCTTCAGAGCTCTTCAGTTACCTGCTGCCTCCCATGCTCAGACCTGCAGCCGCTTCATACCAACATTGCAGCACTTAACTGCAAGCATTAATTGATGGAGCCCAATTAACGAGAGCGTTTGGCCCCGTGATTCCTGCCAGCCAGAGTTTTGCTACTGTGCCAGACAAAGCAATCGGAGGACGCGCTGGCTCCTATCGCCTTACATACAGGGAGTGCCTGAGCCCCAGGAGCACTACAGGTGGATTATCAGTGGGGGGCACTGACCTGGCTTTAGTGGGACTTGGCATCGGGGCCCAGACAGGAGACACCGCAAAGTAATCCAAGATGGAACGGCCTCTCTTGAATAAATCACACATGAAAATCTCTTAAATAGTGATGCTCAGCGAGTTGCTTTGTCTCCCGTCCTTCCCTCTCCTCCCTGCTCTGCAAGTTTAATAAGCCAAAACCCAAACCGTCTCGGCCTGGAGCTTTCTAAGAATTAAGACTAAAAAATGTGAAGCACCTCCTTATATCTGTCCATCTCCAAGGGAAGATAGCGGGTGTCACTTCAATGCCTTATCAGTGGTATGTTTGACTTCTCTTTCCTAAGTGCACTGCTTGCTTTTTTTTGTGATGGAATCAAACACTTCTGAGCAGTACAGTATAAGAAGATGTATCAGTTTTCACATAAGAACTTTAAAAAGGAGAGCAGTCTGCGTTTCACTCTGTAGAAATAAAGAACTATTGTACAGTATAGCATATAACACTTGCACCATGGCCAATTGACTTCCTTCCTATTAATCAACTACTCTGTTTACCTTCTTATACAAACCATTTCAAAACCATTAAAACTAAGAGGATTAGCATCACATTTCTGGCAAAATGCACCTTAATTTCAGCAAATGCTACTTTCACTGTCTGAGGAAACTTAAAAAAAACCTTGAAAGCAATGGATTCTTTATTGTGGCAAATTCATGGAAACTGGTATAAATTATATCTCCCAGTGAAAATAGCGGGGAGAAAAAGGGAGGGGGAAAAGAATAGCATTCCCTCAGTTCAGTGAGAGAGGATTGAGAGAAAATTAAGTTACCAACAAGGAAAGGATGCAAAACAACCCTGAAATGCAAGTTAAATCCTGACAATGTAAATTAATTGTTCTTTCTTGGCCACATACAAGTAATTCCTTCTTTTGTAGCCCTTGTTTAAGGAACAGTCAGGAACGTTTAACTTGGTTCATAGGAAGTACTGCAAGGCATAAGTTCAAGACCCAGAGCTCCCCTGGAAATGGTTTTAAGTTGAGGGAGGGAAAATTTAGGTTGGATATCATGGGGAAGTTCTTCACAGAGAGAGTGGTGAGGTGCTGGAACAGCTGCCCAGAGAGGCTGTGGATGCCCCGTCCATCCCTGGAAGTGTTCAAGGCCAGGTTGGATGGGGCCCTGGGCAGCCTGGTCTAGTATTAGATATGGAGGTTGGTGGCCGCATGTGGCAGGGGGTTGGAGCTTGATGATCCTTGAGGTCCTTCCAACCCTGGCATTCTGTGATAGTGGGGTGGTGGCTGGATTGGGATGAGGCTTTTTGAGGTGCTTAATTTTGTCAGGCAGGCAATGCAGATCAGTCTCTCAGGTCTGATGGTGATGGACCCTTCTGTCTGAAAAGATGAAGGAGCCTTTATAAGTCTGGTCATATCATATCAGCTGGCATCAGGAAATTAAAATAAAACTTTTTGGCTGGCTTTGTATTGTTTTAAATCTAAATGACAAAACTCCTTGTTTCTGGGGGAAAAAAAAAAGACAAACAACTCCTGGGCTCTCTTGCTGAAAAAAGGATGCAGACTCACCAAACTTGGAGGAGCTGTCCCGTCACTCCTACAGCACAACCTCCCGTACTTGCTGATCAAAAATTCCTATGCTGGAACTGCTTGAAGTCTTGAGAAATAAATATCGTACCTACATTCAAGAGAAAGCTTCTGATAAGAAATAGACCTGGGTTTGATAACAAAACTTCCATGTCAGTGATGCACAAAACTCTTATGCAGAACATATGGAGATAATTTTTTCACACCAAGTTGGCTGCTTCTCACCAGCAAGTTGCTACAGAATTTCCTCAAATATTTTTCTTCCACTGCAATGACAGTTATGGGAATTCTAGAAATACAACTGAGATACATAGTTGTGCATTCAGACAGATGACAGCAAGAAAATCAAGTCACTGTCACAATGCAAGCAGTGGTCCGGGCCCTATTCCACCTTTCCAATCTGTCATGCATAAGCATTACAGCTGCTCTGGAGTGAAAACCCTAAGGATGTTAAAAACACTATCTTTTTCCAAGCACCATCTTTTCTAAGTCCTAAATCTCTTCCTATGCCTTTTGGAACTGCAAGCTCAGAGATGGCCTTCTCCTTTTTGCACAGCTACCAAGAGAGAAAATGCTATTTCCCATTCATCTGTCACACGGATCCTTTTGCATACATAACCCTGTGTTTCTTCTGCAATAGAAGATGAGCACCAGCAGCTCAGTGCCAGGCTGTGCCTGATGGCCTGACATGGATAGCATTGCCCAAACTGGCAGCTTCACCTCATCGTGTAGAACCAGCCGCACAAGCAGCCCAGGAGGGATGCCTTCAGCTCCACGAGACATTTCACATTGCACAGCATTTTACTGCGAGCTGGCGGTGAAGAGGAGGCTAAGGAACCCAGCTTAAACCCTTGTTTTTGTCAAAAGAGTTAAAGGCCATTAAGATCAGTCTCTTAAAGCTGGTTGAGAGAGAGCCGTAATAGATTCAGCAAGATATACCGTATATTAAAAGGTTCCCGATTTTTCCCAAATGATAACCTGCTGAAGGAAATGATGTCCTCTGCCACAGTACCTGCCTGTCTAATTGCAAACCATGCAACCTTATCCCCCTAGAGATTTGGAGATAAAAAACTCCACTGTCATCACCTCCACCCTCCCTGGCTCCACTCTCCCTGCGCAGCAGGTAAGACAAGAAACAAGGACTGGCAGATTTAAATAGATAGGGTTCATTCGAGAAACAGGACAATTGCAAACACCAGCACGGACACGCGTGCGGCAGGAATGTAACAAGTTAGTGACAGGAGGCTTTTCAACTGAGTACCAGGAAAATAAATAACAGATGTTACTTTGAAGGAACATGGCTGCCCTGAGTACTTCAATTGAGGCAACCGATGAAACGTCGCCTGCCTGGACAGAGTTTTAAGTCATTTGGGGGAGGAGGAAACAAGGAGAAAAGATAAATGTTTCTCTGGATAAAAATGTGTAACAGGTTGAGGGCTGCCCTTGCTAGCAACAAGCGCTGCACATCACAGTTCTTGTAGCACAGCTGCCTATACCCTGGTTGTGAATTTGCACTAAGACAGAGCTGTCCTTCTGATAGCTCCTTTTGGATTTGTCCTCTTGCTACTCAGAACTCATGCCCAAGATGGGGTCCTTCTGCAATAAAGCCAAGTTTCCTCTCGCTTTGATGCATTCCCCCAAACCCATTCTGTAAGTGAGAGAGAGAATTCCGCATCGCTTCTGTAGCCTTTTGCCAGTTTAATCCCACTGGTGTTTGTGGTGGGACTTTGGTGATGCTGCAGCCCAGGCAGTGATTGGGGAAGGTTACTGTAGCTTCAAGTTGGAGCACTAGACTTCAACTCCTTTCCAATTCTGAACATATTCAGATTTTGCAGTGAAGATACAGCCTTATGGAGAAGCATCTAAAGCACAGGCTTAAGCCTTTTGAGTCTTCCATAAAATCCATAATAGCAGATCACAAACTGATCACTCCAAGCTTCAGGAACCAGAGGCTGAGGCCATCATGGTACAAGACATTCATTATCTCAGCACAGTTTAGGGAAGGCAACGCAGGACAATGTCAAAGAATCACAAATAATCACAGAATAGCCTGAATCGGAAGGGACTCTCAAGAACCTCTGACTCCAACCGAGCTCAGGACAATCCAAAATCCAAACCCTATATTATGTGAGAGCCTTGTCACAATGCTCCCTGAGCTCTGGCAGCTCGAGGCTATGCCCATTGCTCTGGGCAGCCTGCTCCATGCCCACCATCCTCTGGTGCAGAACTTTTTCCTAAGACCCACCAGACCCTCCCCGATGGAGCTCCATGCCATTCCCTCAGACCCTGTTGCTGTCACCAGAGAAAAGAGATTCTTCTGCCCTTCTCCATTTCCCAGAGCACTAAGTTGCTTGCTTGTCCTATTCCTTCGCATTATCCCATTCCGTTATCCATTTGCCCCCCCCCCCCCCCCCCCCATGGAGGGACGATAATAGGAGGTGATGATCTGGCTGTCTACTGCAGGAGTGCATTAATTGAACAAATTTTTATGGCTCTGGAAGTCTAAATGACTTTTCTGCCTCTAGGCTTTCTGCACAGGATTGTATGTTCAGGTGAATGAAATATATGAGTTCGGCTGTGGGAACATTTAGCAAAACTAAAATCTTTAGCTAAATTTGCCACCCCTGACCCCTACATACATTTATTTGGTCTCATTTTAGAAAATTATCCTCTTTTCCGGGCCTGTTATTAGATGAGAACAGAGGAGGCAGATAAAACTGGATGAGGAAAAATTGCCAAATCTCCTTTCTCCCTCTGCTTCCCTGGGTGGGCAAACACTATTCTAGAGGGAGAGGCATGGAAAGCAGGGACAAGGCTGTGCTGGGGAATCACTTGGTTAAGGGATACCAGGAAATGCACCAAGCATCAGCTGTGCTATGTAGAGACCTGGACCCTTCGTCCACTTGCATCCCATAGGCACTACTGTGTCAGATAAAAATACACCCAATCTGATGTATTTCTCACCCATTCACTAGTGAAAAGGAGGAGTAAATATAGACAGATCCTCCAGGTGTTGTCCAAGTAAACCAAAAGCCAAGACTTCCCTAAAGGAAGGCCATGACTTCTCCTAAAGGGTGGGAGGGCAAGCTGTGAACATTAGCAAACGTATACCTCCCTCGTTATCCTACAGGCAAGCTGGCAGAGTCTATTTAGTATCATTTGAAAGTTCACTGAGATGAAAATAATGACAAAAATACTGTGACAAGATAAAGTACAGTGCTATAAAAATTCTCTACAGTGCTATAAAAATTAGATTCTTAGCAGAAAAGAGAATGAAGAGGTAATTTAGTAAAAGTGATGGATGAACCTCTGAAGGTTTGGAATTTCAGTTCAGTCACTTCTTCAGATCTGAAGAGTCCAGGAAATTTGGGACCATGGTCACCAACCATGATAACTAATCCCCCCTAGCTCTGACCCACCTGAAAGCCCTCAACAAAAAGAAGACAAGATTGGACTCTCCAGCTAGGTTGCCCAGCAGTAGTTAAATTAACCCTTATTCAACCTAAGCTAACATCCCTTGTGGGATGAGGACATGCATTTCTATCAGGAAAAAAGAATCAGCTTGCTACAGCATCTGGTAGAGTTGGGGAGGAATTACCTTTTGAAGGTATCTCACACTCGGCAAGTATGGTCAAAACTCACCCCTTCAGCAGGAGAACAGGCTAGTAATAAAAAAAAAAAAAAAGTGAATAGTTTGATAGCAGTATGAGAGCCTGGCACTGAACAATTCGGTGCTCTTCATAAGTAGAAGCAATAGACCTCATTTCGTAAGAGCTGCTGAACCTCAGAAGACAAAGTGCTTTACAGAAGTTATCTTCCTTGTAGTGCTCATGACTGGAGAAATGATAGTCCTAGTGAAAAAGAATGAACCCTGGTCACCAGGGGACCAGATATTATAAATAAAAATAAAATTCAACTCTATCAAGTTTTCTTAACAGAGACCTTACCTGATAGGGCAACTTATCTGATAGGACAACAGGCTGATTTCCAACAGGTAACCATATTTTTACCAGGCACTTTGTAGGAGCAGAAGAGCATGAAGTACAAACTATAGGGGTTGTGTAAGTGCAATGAAATTCATCTTCACAAGGCATTCCAATGGTCTCATTTCTTAATATCAAGGCTTACTTAAGGATTTATTGTTGTACTAATAAAAAGATCAATGTGGTGGAATGATGATACAGGAGATGCAATGACAAAAGAACTAGCACAATAGAAAGGCATTACAAAAAAAAAAAAAAAACCTCACCTGTTTCCAAACATGTAGGCTTACAGAGAAAACTCCAAAGGAGAAGGAACTCCAACCCAAAGTCCTTCCCCAGTGGCAGTCAGCCCTTAAATAAGGTCTAAAAGAGGTGCAGCCAGGCTCCACCCCTTCTGGTCACACAGCTGAATTGCCTTCACCTGTGTTCCCAGGGCTGACTGGGTCCTTTCCCCAGGTGCTCAATCAGTGGTTCAGGCCGTGACTCAACAGTTCCCGTACCATTGTACACACCTGGCCACTGAGAGTCTTTCCAAATAAAATAGCGGGTTTAGATATTGGTTCAACATGTTGTAAAGTCTGTAGAACACATCTGCAGTGATAATACTTTTCACATAGAACCTTTACAATTAACAGTGAGCACCTAGAAACATCCATGAAGTGCTTTTTTTTTTTTTTTCCTGTCTTCTTTTTTCCTTTCTCTCATTTTTCTCTTCTCTCTTAAGCAAACATTTTGTGTTCTGCCCAGATGGCTGTGCCTTCAAAATAACACTTCTGCGTTTCTCACAGTGAGCAAACAGTGTTGGAAAGTTGCAGCTGACATTAGTTGTATTTAAAACGTGACCCTCGATCATTTTTCTTGATTAAGTTCTAAAGCAATATTAAATAAGTTTCACTAGGAATGCTTAAAACATTTTATTAACGAGAATGGAAAGAAATAAGGTGAACAAGGTTATATTTTTATCTGAAGTTTTCCCACCTGGAGATGTCCTAGGCTATGTATGATCATATGTATTTATGTATATACTGTATAGTAAAATGGATTTAAGGTCATCTTTGGCTGTGTGGGAAAACTTTCCTTCAGGCAGGCCCCTCTACTTCCTATGGAAGAAAAGCTGCCGCTGGTTGGGCTCTGGTTGAGCAAAGGTGGATGCATTACCCTGCAGGCTGTCCTCCTGCAAAGGGCACATGCACCATCGCACCCTCCCCTGGGAGACAGTTTCTCCTTTTGTCATTTTCCCCTCACACTTTTCTGATTGGATACGTTATTTATGGGCTGTGATATACTGTATTTCTGAATTGATTTTGTGTTCAGCTATTGTAAAGCATTCTTGTGGACCAGCACCTCAGGGTGATATATATTTTTTTCTTTCCTGATGTTCTGACTTACCTGTTTCTCTCTGAGTTTCTCACTCTTTGCCTCTTGTTTTCCCTTTCTTTCCATTGTGGACTGAAATATTCAGCTGTACTCTTCGCAAAATAAAACCATAAAAGAAAATAAGAAATCAAATGCATCCATTCTAATGAGACAATTGTATTAATTTGCTTATGGCCAGTACTAAAAACTGAGAAAACCTTATTACTTTGTGCTTTTCCTATTTTCTTTCGAAAAACTGTAGTTGTGTTCCAAAGAAATGCTAGGAAAACAACAAAATGACATGAAGTAAATGTAGACATGGGGAAGCACGTTGGCTGTGTGAAGTCATGCAGGTTAAGGGACTCGTTTGGAAAATGAATCCTATAGGAGAAGGGTGCGTTATAGGATATAGGATATATTATAGGATAACAGTGAGTTTAGGGAGAATAGCATACCTGTGGAATGGAGTGGATGGGCTATTGGGAGATCATCCAGAGCTGCATCCACATCTGAAGCAAGCGGTGAATACAGAGGCGTCAGTGACCTATCATAGAGTCTCTTCAGTAGTGCAATTGTGCTGGCAGTCCGTAGGAAAGACTAAAATGGAGAAAGTGTGGAAAAGCTGGATTTGAGAACATATTCAAGTCACGTTGATAATTAAAGCAGGAAAGCACTCCGGGGATGGCTGTGAACTGGTAGAGATCCTTTGCGCTTGGTGGCCTTCCAAAGTCACCAACTCCCCCGTCAGCAGAATCCATTCCTTCCATAAATGGAGCGGTGATGGGATTTAAGGACATGTGATAGGAACATCAGATGGCATAACATATTAAGGAGATTTCTTGTGGCCAGAGCTGTGGCTGCCGTTGAATTGTTGCTCAAAAGTTGGAAAATATTTATGAAGTAAATCTATAAGCAAATACATAGGGATTTTAGCTGTTGTTGGAATCGGGAAACAGGGATATATTTCAGGAAGCTGACAACCTGCTTCAGGAAACGTGAGCACAGAAATGACTGGAGGAGAGGTTATTTCTACAGCTCCAGTACTAGCTGTATGAGCACTGGTTCCTCCTCACACCTGTGTTTCCCATTCAGAGGATCATTAAAGACAGTCAAACCATACACTTTGCTCTGCCCGAGAGGTAAAATTTCAGACATTTGCTGATAATATCTTTAATTAATAAGAAATGGCATTGGTAAGTGCCTCATTCAGCAACTGGGATGAGGATGGGTGGCCGTAATGTCCCTGCCTTCTAGCAAGGGCTTTGGGGAGGTGGCAGCTGCTCCACAGTCCCACAGCAGGCAGGAACTGAGAAGTGGTAAGGAATAAAGAAAGGTGCCAATGGCTTTGAGGATAGATCACATATTTGGGTGAGAAGCAGAATATATGTATACTCATGGGCGTTCTCCAGAGGGGGTCAGACACCAACATGCTTACATTCCTCTGCACTTTGATCTACCTTACTCAGAGCTAATTGGGGTGACAAACATACATGCGGACCAATGTATAAACACCTAATTGGCTCGCTTGTCCTGTTGGTGCCTCGAGTACCTGTTGGCCCCTGTCCTGGACCAGCCCCAGGCAGAGCCAGCGGGTCCGTGTCACCCCAAGGAGCCCAACTTGGGTCCCTGTGTCTGGGCTGCCTGCCGAAATCCCTTTTATTTCGGAGCAGTAATGTTACCCGATCCATGCAGATGATAGAACTGATGCTGTAAAGTCTCTCTGTTCTCGGCCAGTTGAAGATGAAGATTAGTAGTTAATCGGGACAGATAGCGTGGGTTGTGTTACTCTGGTGGCTCTGTGTTACGGTTGCTGAATGGACAGTTCTGTACAAGGCAGGGAGATACACATCGAGTGCAGCTGACAGCTCAGCCTGGGCTAGGTGCGCAGTGAGCGCGGGGAACAGAGCCTGGGCTTTTTGTCCCGGGATTTTTATCATTTAACCAGGTCCTATTTACTTTCAAGCATCTGCTCAACCTTTCATGTGAGACGAAAACAATAGCTTCAGCTGCTTTCTGCCCGAGCACCGGAGGAGTTCAAGCTGATACTCACATCAAAGCGCTCTGCATATTTATCATTCCTTATTCTGTAATAAGCAGCGGCGTCTGACAGATGCACAAAAGAACCACAGTTTCCACTTGGACCTTGCAGTGGCAGCAATGGCTTCAAACATGCATTAAAGCCTCACTTGGGAAACACCGAGCGTTTTTCTTCCTGAAGAATTCCAATCTCCTCACAGCTTTCCGTGCTGTCAGAGCCACACTGCACCCAGCAGCTTGGGAGGACAGACTGTGTGCTGGGTGCTGCTGGTTGTAGTGAGAACAGGAATGTGCCTACAATTCTTCTGGAGAGCTCTGTCAGGTGGCATGTAATCAGTTCGCTTTGGAATTCTTCAGACCTGATAAAGATGCATTTGCTTGCAGGCAACGGTGGTCTTATTCTAAGGAATCATTCACTCTTTCATTTAGCAAAAAGCAAACCTTGCTCTGCAACAGAAGCTTATGTTTAAGAGAAAAAAACATACCATAAATATATATATTTTTAAAAGCTTGCATTCAGCTATCAGGGTGCAATTCCTCAGTAGGTTGTCTCGGGAGTAACTTACACCTGTGACAGCCCCAAAAGTAAATAAGGCTATGGAGTAACTTGATACTGTTTAATACATAGAACAAGCTGTCGAAAGAACATTATATTGCCTGCACAGAAGGCAGCTAATCACCCCTATAAATATTCAGTTTACACTGTGGGTGCCCCATCCCTGGAGGTGCCCAAGGCCATCTTGGATGGGCCCTGGGCAGCCTGAGCTGGTGGGAGGCATCCAACCCATGGAAGGGGGTTGAAGCCTGATGATCTTTAAGGTCCCTTTCAACCTTTAAATGTTGTACTGAAGGACACGGTTTAGTTGGCAATATTGGTGGTAGGTGGACAGTTGGACTGGATGATCCTGGAGGTCTTTTCCAACTTGGTGATTCTATGATTTTTTTTCTTCGTGAATTTTGCACCTTCACATATATTTTTAATTGAATATACTGCATTATGCTGCGTGAGAGAAACCACAAGCAATGGCCATGAGCTCCAAACACATTCAATAAAAAGCATATTCAAAGCCTATTGAGAAATTTCAATGCCATTATAGAAGATTTGCATATATATGGAGACAATACCTGACTTACAGAAAGCAACAGAATATAGACTCCTACTGATTCTAAAAGACAATTAAAACCACTTTAATTAACATTAACGAGTTGGGTTTTTTTTAGTATGCTGTAATCACTTTTAAGATTGTCAGATTTATACGCGGATGTTTTATTAAGAAACTTAAAAAAAAAATACCTTGCCCCATTTGAAACAGCTTTAAAAGAGAACTGGGGCCTCATCACCAGCATGCAGTTGCTGCTTGCTTTGTGTTGTAGTGCGGATGCATCTGCAAATCAGTAAAATGATACAAGAGAGTCTTTAAATTGATCTTTTTAAGGCATCGTTTGCATTATGGGCTCACGCCTGGTGAGATTTATCTCAAACAATAGCATATCAGTATTAGCATGCTCAATTATAGATCCTCCAGCAATACAATAGTTAGGATGAGTCCCTGAAGGCTAAAACGGTTCTCTTCCAGAAAGCCGTGTATTTTTATGCTTAAATAATCCATAAAGACTGTCCCTGTTGAGAAGTTCAAAACGACTGTTCTTAATGCTTCACTGCAGGGCTTCGGGCTGTACTGCACAATGCCAGCCCTGGCAGCCCTGCAGCAGGGCCATCTTTCAGTGCTGGATGGCCTTTTTTGGTCTTTATGTTGACTGCTGGAGTGGGATTCTGATGTTCTTTTCCCTTTCTCCTGCAGTCTAGAGTCTCTTAGTGTAACATTAGGACTTAAACTTATTAAAAGTGACCTTGAAATCAAAGGCTAAAATGCAACGCTGGCCAGAGCTGGGGTGAGCAGTGGATATTTCCATCCATACGTGCGTGCGTATTGGTGAAATGGCTGAACTCATGTGTGATGCTCTGCCCTTTGCTGTCAATAATGGGGCACTGATTAAAAAAAACTTGGCGGTATAAAATCGTAGAATCACTACGGATGGAAAAGACACCTAAGGTCATCTAGTCCAACAGAATTTGCATTCAGAAGCTGCCCTGGAGAAATCTTGTGACACGTGTGCTTAAAATTAAGCACGCCTAGAAGTTTTGGCCAGGTTGGATCATAGTGACTTGCTCAAGATCAAGGATCAATGTGAGAGCAGTTCTCTGACCAGGACCCTAACCTCAGGAATACTCATCTCCCCTTCTCCTGGGTGCAGCTGGGTGCAGACATTCACTTGCAACATTTGGTAAATTTTAAGAAAGGCCTTTTTCTGGCAGGCTTAAAAAGGAACTTAAAAAGTCATCGCATCTTGATAGCTTTTGTTTTCTTCTGGAGGACTTCTTCCTACCTCGCTTGAATTTGCAATTCCAAACTCCATTCCCATATTAAATTTTGAAGGAGGTATTTTTGAAACATCTTATCTTGACGTGCATCTCCCATGCTAGACGACCTCAGGCCCAGTTCCTAATTAATTATTTCATAAAGCACAAAAATAAAGCTGGCAAGAACTATGGGCAGTGACCCTTCCCAAAGTCCTTCCGGTGGTGTCCCTTGTACCACTGTACCACTGTTCCCTGGATTGGAGCCATCACAACCAGGCCCTGAACACAGGGCAATAAGCACACGTGAAATAAAACGCTCCTTTTCTAACATTAAAAGCCACTGAAACAAAGGGACAAAGGGGCTTTTTTTTTTTTTTTTTAAACAATATATTCTGAGAGAATGAGAGATTAAGTTTGAGGAGTCACTTCCAATCAGAAAGCCACCATTTAATTACAACACACAGGAAATTACAGAGTGAATGGCTGGGACAGTGATAAGAGACTGACACCGGAGGATGACAGGTACTGAAATCCGACCACTTCATCACAAAGCTACTTATCACAAGAGCCTGTCTGGAAGGCTGACAATCTGATTGTACTGTCAACTCAATTCATAATTAATATATTTATCAAATTAATTACTGAAAAAATCTCGCTGGTGCTCGCCATAAAACAGTGGCTAAATTCATTGCCTGTTGGCTTCGTTTACTGCTAATAACTGTGCTGTCAGTTTAATGAGGTCAGTGAGCGGGCCCTGTTTTAGCTGCATGACAGACAAATTGCCCTCTTATATAGAATGATACAGAGAATTTAAGAGAAGAAAAGAAATATGTCATTGTTTGGTGACAGCCACAATCGGAGCCTTGTCTCGGAAACTTAGCATCAGCTCTAACGTACATGAAAGGGAGGTTGGGAATTCCTTTGTCAGCTAAATAAATACTTTATGAAATCCTGACTGATCCCTTCATCTGCGCTGACCTCGCGGCACCGCGTGGAGCTCTCAGTAATTCTGTGTTGATTCTGAAGCCCCAACAGAAGCTCACTGCTCTGCATGCCCAAGGCTGGGCTGGGAACGGCAGCGGGATGCAGGACATGGGAGGAGGGCAAGGATGGAGCTGTTGGCAGGCCTTGATTACCACGCTCAATTAACTGCCTGTAAGCTCACTGAGGTGCTGCGTTGCTGTGTTGCTCGGTGTTGTGCACGACGAGCGGCTAAAATCTGCTCCATTCCATTGCCAGGAGACAGAGGGATGGTGGGTTGGTTCCTCTGAGAAAGGGAAGCTGCTTCCCCAGGCATGCTAAGTAGCACTCCGTAGTGAGCTGCAAGGTATCCAGTTAATAACCAGTTTTAATGGGATTTCACACACGTCACTTCAACTCATTGAGTTGAGAAGCCTGCGGAAGCTGTGCTGCAACGGAACGCATCCAAGAAATGAATATTTAATTGCAAAAATCATGATAAAGATGTTATTATTTTTTTTTCCCCCTCTGATGACTAATAAGCCAGGCTGTCAATTGTGAGAGGTACAGAAACATGGCTGAATGTGAGCTGATTCCCTCTGCGTGGGAAGGAAAGGAGTCACAAGCAGTGTAGCATTTAGCACCGAGGTCAAAACCCCATGCTGCAACCCTCACCCTGAAAATATTTTGCAGAATGGATGTCTTATTAAGTTTTTTAATTAGATTACATAAGTAGTGTTAAGGTAAAGGCCAAATAATTTACCCGGTGTTTAAATAGGTTTTTAAAAGGCAGTTTTTCTTGTTTAATGGAGTTTGAACAAATATGGACAAGCAGCGACACACTGCGATTCCACTTCACAAAGGTTAAGTGATAAAATTAATGCTGTGAAAAAGCTCCGTAGCAAGTGTTCACATTAAAATCCAACATGTGTTATCAAGACTATAAACACCTGTGATCACTAGGGAAGGAAGTTCGAGGAGAAGGAAATCCCTGCAGGTTACTCACAGTATTCAGCCGTACACTCAGCTTCATTCTAATCTTTATCACTTGCTCCTGCCCAAAGTATCAATATTCCTAACTCTAAAGAGAAGTGGCTGAGGGTTATTTAATAGAAGATGGATTTCAGACTCTTACTTGGCAATATTTAGTTATGAGCAATTGGTTCAGCCATAAAGCTAGGAAAATAGTTGATCACTAAGGCAGTGAGCACCCAGCAGGGATGCTGCTACAGACATACAGCCAGCAACATCCCTAAGCTCGGGTCACCCCTGCACCGGTTTGGGATGAAGATTGCAGCACGAGATCCAGGCTCGTTTTTCCTTTCATCTCAGCCATCCTCAGATTGCAGACTGAGATTGCGGCTGCGGCTGGCTCCCTGCTCACCCACACTGTGCTTCAATGCCCTGCCTTGTCTGCAGCCAGGCGATGCCTCTCGTTCTGCTCGGCACAAAGCCTGGCACCTGCAGAGAGGTGGGCAATGCCTGAGGATGGCTGGGCACAGGGCAACATCTGCATCCCGTGCAGGGACCTGTTATAAAATGAAAACTGCTCTTTCCCAGCGTCGGAGCTGATACCGTGCATCTTGCCTGGGTTAATGTCTGCAGTGCGTTGGGAAGTGCTGGCTGATCTGCAGGAATGGCCGTTTTCATTTGAGCACCGCATTTATCCCAGTGCCCAGCCCCTGTCTGAATTAATAAAGATAAAAGCGCAATCGTATCGGTATCGGGCAACGCTTGAGAAATAAAAGGCACGGCTCAGTTTACACCACGCATCCCTCAGGGATGAGAGTCTGTCTGCAGTGAATGAGCTCAGCTAGAAAGGCTGTCCACAAATAATAAAAATGATCAACTCCTTAGAGTTATCTTATCCAGTCATCTTCTGGGAAACATTGGGATCAGATATACCCTACCTGAGTTATTTTATTTGGCAAATAAGCACTTTAGGCAAGATTTTCAGGAGGCAAATAGGAAATGAGAGTTGGAAAACATTAATTAAATGTGAATACAACAGCTTAATGGGTTTTATCTTCACATGAACTGGAGATGACTCTTTGCCATTCACTTCATCAAACTGCAAGCAGAGATAAATGAAATGTAGCAAGAAAAGGCGACCAGGGAAAAGGTGAAAGATGTGGCAGGTTGACAAGACCAATGTAATTTGATTTGTATTCAGGATGGATCAGTTCACAAATTCTACATATTGCTGCCAAACGTCTGCATATTCAAGTAAAAGAATACTTGATTCTTGCAATAGCAGCTTTTAAAAATAAAGCCGTGCTGTATGAATGCCCTTTTACAAATGGCCTTTTTCTACAGGCTTTGTAGAGCTCTCATTCCATAGAGGAGGTTTCCTCATGTTCCACTGACAAGGATTCTGAAAATTGCCAGATATGTCCAGAAAGCTTGGCATCAAGTGCTCATCCTACATGTGGAGCACATGCTATATATCCATGGTGCACTTCTGTCTAGAATTAAAGCTGCATATCATGTAAGGCCCCATGACATTCTTAACATTTGGCTTTTTGCTCTCTATGTTAGAAATGGCCAACAAGTACCACAGATGGTCTAGTTTGGGTTGGGTTGGTTTAGTTTTGTTTGTTTGTTTGTTTGATTTGCTTTGTTGTTGTATAATTAATGGAAAGTAATCTAAGAGTGTTCTTGCAGGTTACTTGAAATGTGCATGGATTTAAATCAATTATTGTCTGTAGTTTTCATTACTATCACTAAAGGGAGAAGGTTTTCAATAACGCCCACTTTTAAACACACAGTTGTGCAGTTCCACCTCCATACTGTGTTAGAATTTGCTGACACAAAGCCACAGCCCATTCTCACACGGCTCTGCATCCCCTGGCAGGCACAGCACCATCTCCCCCACCAATGCAAGAAGTGCAGTTGGGGATAGTTATCTATAGATGGCAATCTTCTTCTTAGCAGAGAGCTGAGGTGAAACTCATCTGCTGCTCTTCTGGAATTAAAAATAAAGCACCGTTATGTACAGATACACACGAGTACAGAAAAGCAGTCTTTTACAGTGGGATTGTACTGGATGCGGTGCAACTGGGCTTCAGGCTTGTATTCAGCCTGGAGATGCTGCTTTACAATTAAAAAATCTTTTATAAACATAGGAATTTATTAATGTCTGCTCAACTGCCCAGCTATGATAACATGTGAAAGGCTGCACTGAATTCTGCACTGGCTTATGCAGGCAGAGCATCAGCATTCCCATAGTGTGGTCATGTGTATTATGGCAGTATATTGTGCCTCACACTTCACACTTTTTTAAAATACCACACCAATTATTCTGTTTTTGTTTTACATCTCTATTCTTTATGGACCTGCTAGATAGAAAAATAGCAGGACTATTTCTCTGGAAGGCGTGGTGGAGAACTAAAGAGTGCTCTGACATTCATTCTTCTGCTTCTCAGATTAAGGTTATTTAAGAGAAAATGGAGGGAATGATACAGAAATAGCATCCAAGGAAGGGATGTTTTGCACCTCTCTGTGGGGATCAAACACTATAGGATGAATGGTGATTATCCTAAACTATGGGTGTCCAACTTTTCGGCTCCATCACATTGAGTGATGAGAAATTGTCTTTAGCTACATGTAAAATATATAATATAGTTATTGTGTATGTGTAATAAGACCTTTATGTATATATATTTAATAAAACAGAAAAAAGAGAGCAACAAGGACATAAAACTAGCAGGTTGGGCATGTATGTTCTACACCCTCTCCATTTGCTCAAGAAAAGAGTCTGAATGTTTTCAACCTGTCTACATGAAGACGATAGGCAGTTGGCAATCGCTGTGGACTCACTGGGGAAAGGTGGTTGGTGTTTAACCAAGGCACCTGTCCTCAAGGGGGTCTACAAAGAGAGACACTGAGCCAACTGCCACAAGTACCACACTCAAGGGCTAATATTGGGGAATTAATGTTATGTCGAGGGCTATGCCACAGCATTAATATGTTTAATAGACACGTCACACGCACCTCAAAGAGACTTTGATATGTATTTGAGATTGCTATGGCCTTCATTTAGTTCTGTCCCTGTGCTAACACTGATAGATATCAAATAACCTCCGCTGACAATGGTACTGTGTTATTGCTGGAAGCGCCCTCCAATGAAGCCCCCTTCAGCCGGGAGTCTGGGGATACAAAATATTGATGCTGTCAGTTATCCAGAAGCTGAGTAATTAAATACACAAAAGTCTGGGCAGATACACAAAGTTCTCACACACGTTAAAGTGGCAGAGGCAAGATTCTCAAAGCACAAAAAGCCCCTTTGCTCCAAGCGCGCGGCATTTTTGACTCGCCTTACGCATATCAGGATGCTCTGCTGTCTGTTTTGAAGCAAGTCCCAGAGAAGCCCCTCTGTGTTGAATTCACCAGTGAGCACTTTCAGGTCCCACTTCTGATAAGTTGCAAAATCTAAAACTCCTCATTAAATGCCGGATAATTTGACTGCCCTGAGGGCAGGAAGGGTGAATGAGATATGTGAGCTTGAGTCCAGTTTCTTATAATTAACGAGGTCTGAATAAGCAGAACCAATCCAGCCTGAGCACAAATAAAATTATTGTACCCAGCAAAGTTCAAACAAGGAATATGTGAACTGTAAAGTAGTTGAGCACAAATCAAGATGTTGAGTTTCTGTAAAAACCTTTCCGAGCTCTGAAATCTGGAGCTCAGTACATCTCTTTTTTTCCCAAAGGCTTAAGATTTAGAGAATACCAACTTACCAGTGTCCCAATTCTAAAGGGTTTATGAAATGCTTAACTATGGGGACCTAAATAGTTATGTCTCTTCTCATTTCTACGTGGAGAAGTCATCCACATTTATACTTTATATATATTGGTCAATGGAAATTTCACTTCTTGCAGCTTTTTATTTTTTTTCCTGGTGTTCAAGCATTGACAGGAGGTACAATTACAGCTCAGAAAAAAAAGAAATACATCGAACTAGAATAGGGGATTTAAAGGAGGTTTTCTGTAAGCTGCAGTTAAATTCACGTGTTGTCAGAAAGCAGAAATATTGGTTGAGCCTTTGCTCAGGGGAAAAGCCAAAAGTAACACAAGCGCATCTTTAAAGTAGTCACATTTTCTCTGAAAAGCAGTTTCTCAGGAGACTATGGTCAACTTCAAGGGTGCCTTTATCAGACATTCCTGGGGAAAAAAAACAGGAAGAAGAGCTGAGCGCTGCAGGTAACACAATAGGGGTCTGCAGCAGTCACAGGAGTATCAGTTACAATAAACCAAGCTGTGCAACAAGGAGATTAAGACGTGGATTACCGACCACTTACCATGTGACATAAAGAAAAGAATAGCTTCAGATGCCAGTTTGACTTAATCTGGTACTGGCGTTCTTTCCTTGAAAGGATTAATGGGCACAGTGGTTTTTTTCCGCTGAGGCATTTTTAAAGGGTTTGTCATAATAAAGATTGAGAGGAGCAACAAGTAATGACAGAATCTTCAGCATGAACTATTAAGGGATTTGATAACTAATTAGCCATTTCTAAGTTAAACCAAATGGCCATCAGCTGCGTGCCTTGCTTAATTAAGGAAACATTGTATTCCGATGGAAATTAGCTGTGGTGGTGATATGGGGCCTTGAATCAATTTCTATAAACGTGAATACAGCTCAAAATGCACATTGATTGCAAGCGTGGGTGTATGATAGTTGTTCATGGAATCATAGAATGGCCTGGATTGAAAAGGACCACAATGATCACCTAGTTTCAAACCCCTGCTACGTGCAGGGTTGCTAACCAGCAGACCACGTTGCCCAGAGCCACATCCAGCCTGGCCTTGAATGCCTCCAGGGATGGAGCATCCACATTTTCCTTTTGCGTGGGTTGGTGATGCCATCATGCTTTCCAGGCATTCCTCTCCAGTCTTCCAACTCTTCCCCTGTGACACGATCTTCATGCAGATACACAGCGTAACTGAAACACTCCACCGCTCCCTTTCTCTTCTTGGTGTATATTTTTACAGCTTACATCCTGAGAAAATAAGAATTGTCAAAGAGTAAGTGGTCCATGTAGCATTTTCCAGCTGAGACTGAGAAGCACACAGGCAGGGACACAGGACACCAGCTGCAAAGAGTCTTCCTGCTAACACACCTTTAAACAGTTTATGAAGAAGAACATTAACAAGTGGAGAGAAGAAAATAAAGAGGGAAAGGGAAGAGGTGAGAGTCTTACAGGTGCTCACTCAAAATCTCAGACGTGGCTCTGACCAACTCAGCTAACACCAAGGGGTGCAGCTGCAGGACCAGAGCACCAAGGTACCCATCTGTTGGAACATGTCCCCTTCCCATGGCTCTTCCATCTTTCAATCTGCTGGTATATCCTCTTTACTAATGAAAAGTGGCTTTTTTCTACAAATTGAACCTTCTCCAGTCAGTTCAATATTGCTCTTCAATGTGTGTTAGTGTATGTTAGCACATCATGCCACATTCACTTGAATGCAAAAAAAAAATTCTATTTGATTTTTTTGTGAAGTAAAACCAATGAATAGGTTTACTTATGAATTCATTTCTGAGTTTTAGTCAATCATAAATTCCAGGCACTGCTGCAAAAGAAAACCACCTTCATTTAAATACAAGCCAGTAAGTAAACACCAAAGAGAACACTTAGAGAAACCTTCTTGTATTTGTATCTACAATACAGAGATTTCATACAGCTCAGGTACTTTGGGTTCATGCCCACCCTCAGCTATGTATTTGGGACTCTTGTCCACCCACTCAGTTCACTCACATTCCAGAGCAGCTGACCATCACTGGCTGCAGCCGTGGATTTTCCTCATTGCTTTTTCTCCAGTGATGAAAACAGGGGCAAGATAGTGACAGCATCCCCAGCTTAAGTTCTTATCTTGGCTTTCACCCAGTTTCAGCCTGTAGAAATCAAAAGAATAAGGACACATTAATCAGATGTCTCAACAAAGAAAACCTAGGGTTGAAGACCTCGTAAGCTTTCAGATGCATTTTTCTGACCAGAAAGATGCTTTTGTAGAGGCTGGGGTGCAGGTGATGCCACGTGGGACCAGCCTGGGTCTACCAGAATCAACTGAAAGAGAATCATTAACTTCCACAGGTTTTGATTAGTCATTGAATAGGATGAGTAAAGTCACACTAGTCCTAGAGATACTTCTTTCCAGTCTGTTTCCTGTTATTTCCAACATAATTCAAAATTATTTCCTATCAGGAAAAAAAAAAAATCTTATTTTGAGGTGTTACAATCAGAAAAATCTGTGCAGTGGAAGGGCAATACAGGAGTGTAACAGCAAAGGGACAAGTGTGAATAGAATGGTGTTATAAAGGGAAAGTGCTCACCCAACTCTGAAGATCTAGACTTGCGAGGAAAACTCCACAAGGGAAGGATCCCCAACAAGAGATCATTTCCCAGTGGCAGTCAGCCCTTAAATGAGGTCTGAGAGGTGCAGCCAGGCTCCATCCCTTCTGGTCACACAGCTGAATTGCCTTCACCTGTGCTCCAGGTGGGTCCTAAGGGCTGACTGGGTCCTTTCCCCAGGTGCTCAATCAGTGGTTCAGGCCGTGACTCAACAGTTACCATACGTCAGACATACAAAAGATCTTTCCTCATTTTCCACAATGCATAAATATCTCTCCTTTCGGCTCTCTGCTACACTGTAGGTCTGCCTGTTGGAAGATTAAGTGTTAAACGCTGCTTAATTTTTGAAATACAAAATAGAGATGAGCTTCCTTTAGTTCTGAATATCAGAAATATCCTCAACGTGAAGGCAAAATGCAGGAAGACCCCTCTGCAAAGCAGGTTTCAAATGTGGGCGTTTGTGGCTCAGCTAAGAAGCTTTGCATCTTCCCAGAAACCAAATTCTTACAGACATGCTCAGCCATAAACACAGAAAGAGTCCTGTTGCCTGAAATTCCAGTCATAAAAAAGGATGACTCTCAGTTGTTACTCACTATATTTCGCTTACTTGGGCAGGATGCATTCTCTCACACTCACATTTAAAATGTCTTTCTCCACAGATTAAGAGATGTCAGGCAAATCCTTAGCAACGATGAGTTCGAAGGCTACTATTTTCCATTATCTAAAGATCATGCCCAGCAAATACATAGTGATGCTAACAGGCAATGGAATAAATATATTCTCAAACCTGAAAGCATGGAGAACAGTTATGTGTTCATGTTTAAATGTGTAGTCTTTAGGTTTAAAGCTTGCATTCCTTTCACAACATAAATTTTTGCTAAAACCATTTCCCAGGAACTCATTTGATTTTTGGTGAAAGGTACAAGAGCTCAACTTTCTTCAGTTACAGCTGGAGTCCCTTAAAATTAACTAATTGAAGCTGCTTTGATTATAACAGTGGTTACCATGATGTCAAATTTTAGGAGCAAAGGCATTTTAACACTTGTGTCAGAACAACTCTTGTGCATTAGTGCAGTTTCTAAGTGGAGGTAATCTGTTCATCCCATCCGCGTACATCTACACCTGCACAACAGCTGAGCTTATCCACACTGGTCCATCCATATGGAGAAGTGGAGGGAAGGGGCATCAGTGAGGTGGTACTTGTATGTCCACTCACGTGGTCACTGCAGTGCCAGAACTACTCCTGAGTTCACCCCAACCACACACTTTGCCTTAGGGAACTTGGAGCACGGCCGACTGCAGGAGATGGGAACTGCCCCAGCAGGATCATAGCGTGGGAGATCTGCCACTCATCACTGCGCTGCTGTATAATCTGTAAATAACACAATTAAAGGCTGGGTTTTTTTTTCTCCTACCCGCTACACAGGTGGTTGGATTTTCACCAGACCATTTATGATCAAAATTAAAACCTGCGATTTGGTCAGTTCATAAATATGCTCCACCACACTCCACTGTGACCTTTAGAAATGCCAGTGTTAACTGGAGCACTCAGGGACATCTGAAGGATATTTGTTTTCATGGGCCAACGTGCAAAAGAGCTTGCCTTCATTTTTAGCATTTTCCTCAATATACACATGCGAACCAGCCCAGATCTCATCACATGTAATTGAAAATGTACAGTTTTGTGCTTCCATGCTGAAGGGAACAAGCCAAACAACAAGCTCCTGTTCGGGGCCGATTTGGAGAGCAGCTCGGCGGTGTCTCGCTGGCTGCTCCCTAACAAACCCTCCATTCATTGCAGTTCCGTGCAGCTGAGCTGTTTCCACCTGAGCCAGCGTTACAGACCTTTAATCAAACAAATGTACAAGGAAGCTCAACTACTTAACTGCTGTGCTTGTTCTGCGGGCTGAGATAGCCAAATACAACAGAAAGAATTTTACCCCGCTTGAGACGAGTGCGTTTCCTTGCCGTTGTTCCCAACAAAGGGCAGTAGGTACAAATGGCCCACTATCTGTGTCACTGAGAAGTGGAGAGCAATTTGTTTCTATTAAACAGGATGCTTCTATTTTTTATTCCGTTGGCTTAGCCTCTCTGCAGCCTGTGCCAATCATGGTTTTAATCTGAACTGCCCTTGACCGTTCCTGCTATGCCACAGAAGAATTCTCTCTTTCCACCAACCCACCCCCTCCCTTCCCCGTCGTCTTGTACAGGTAATTGTGAGAAAGCAAGTGAAAGCCCTGGGGTATTGGATTCAAAACACAATCCTGCCATTCTCAGGAGCGTACAAAGAATAAACTTGAATGCGACATTGAGTCCTTGCAGACTGCACCTGCTGGTGAGCTCCAGTTCATGGTGGGGTCACGGCAGGCCCCATTGCTCTGGTGGCAGGAGAGCTCCTATGTTTTTGGTTCACAGTGAGATTAGATCTACAATGTTTGACCCGTCTAATTTATTTTTTGTTTGATGAAGCAAGGAGAGCCCAGCGCACTGTTAAATGCCTTCCTACTTCTTCCCTGGAGAATGCTGCTGGAGTCTTTCAAGGACCCCTGACTGGTGGCATTTGGAAAGGCTGTAGATTGGAGTTGACGTAATTTAATGTTGTATCTATGTACAGTACCAAACTTTTCTGTCTCTACAGATTGATCTGCATCTTCTTTCCATGGGAGTGTAAGAGAAAAGGCCCACAGAATTATCCCAGGTGCAAGTTCTGGTTCATGTGTTTGGGTTTCTGTGAGTTTCAGTTTGGTTTGTCTTTCATATAACCTCCTTTGGATTTGGAACCTGTCCTTAGCACTGCTAAGAGTGACCTTGTTCACTTCTGTTTCATTGCTCCCTGTCTGAATTTCACAATGTCCACGCTTTGTTGTTGGGATCCACGGATGCTGGCTGGAAGTCAGAAGAGCACGAGCTCCTATGTGTTCTTCCTTTCCCAGCCTTCTACATGAAACACTGCTGAGCAATGAGCCACCCTGTGCTGCCAGGATTCATTTCTACTCATCCAAGCAGAATCCTGAATACCTCATGTCTGTACAAGCTTTGTACATAGCAACATACACGTACCAGATGCACCAGCATTCCAATATCTGCCTGCCTTGCATAGAGCCACTATTCCTTCTTGTCCAGAAAATCCTTTTTTTCTTAAGTATTTTTACTCTTATTTTTTAGCAGACAAAAGTCTTGATGACTTGGTTCAATGTTAGACATTTCTGCTGGACTCCTTCAGAGACCATTTTTATTACTGATGCTAGAAATTATAGCAGCTGATGCCACTTTAATGACATTTCTGTGATATTTTCTGGCCTCCTTGCACCCAGAGCTGACTGGTTTTCTTCTGTTGACATCCATCAGATAAACTTTCTAAGCAATTTTACAGGCCAACACTGCAATGTAAATACATGAATGCTCAGGCTTCGCAGGTTTGAGACATTCACCACTGCCTTTTGGAAGCAGAACAGAAATAAAAACTGAATTTTGACTAAACACCAAAAAATGCCAATTTTTTCATTTCATGGTCTGGAAGTCTCATAACAGAACAAATCTTCTGGCTGTGAGCCCCTGGGAAACTGGAATTGCAGCTACCCTTTCTGCACCATATTATATCTGATGCTGAGATAAAATCAGAGGCCTCCGACATAAAATCAGGTTTTTGTGAAGGGCTGCTGTTAAACAACTTCTTACCTTTAAAAATACTGTGGAAGGAGATGTTCCCATCTGAATTTTTTAGGGAAAAATTCAGGTTCGTTATAATTTTTTCTGAGTATTTTTGTCTATCCCTAAGGCAAGAGATAAATGAAGTGTGATAGTCCTTTGGAGAGCTTAGGAACTATTTGTGGTGAATAATTTATTCGACAAATTTCGCCCTTATTTCAGTTCATGAATTATCTGTGAACTGACTTGTACTTTCACGAATTTATTCATAATTCAAAATTATTCAAGAAATGTTTCTGCGCAAACATATTTCTCTGCACAGTTTGCTTATGAGCAGATTATTGATCTAACTATTTATTATCTGCAGTGTATTGCTTGGAGGGTGAGGGGAAATTATTCTTTTTCAAAGGCCCTGTAACGCATCTGTAAACTCAATTTCAAAGGTTTTAGAAGGGGTAATCTTTCTGTTTGTTGCCTCCATGGGATCTGAGTTCACTTCTGCTAATTTTTTTGGTCATAATTAGCAGCCCCAGCTTCTCTTTAAGTGGATGTTTGAAACTGATTTAAGTAAACTGGCTCTAGTGCATAGGTTGTGACACCAGCCAAAGAAATATTGACTGTATTGACTTCTCTTTCATGTATTTCCAACATACAAAATAGGTATTTCCCTGTGTCTATCTAGATTTTAGGTGTATAGACATATAGTAATCAAAAGCTCTTTTTATTCTATGGTCAAGCATTAGAACTTGTTCTATGAAAAAAAAAAAGTATTAAAAAGAAAAATGGAAAGAACTATTTTCCTCTAACTTCACCTTAGTTTTCTATGGATCTAATGCGCTGATTTAATTTGATGCAATTACAATAAAAGCTGCAATCTAAGGCAAGCAAATGAATTTTGTGTCAAGAGTGAAATACAATCTGTTAAAATTGGTTTGAAAATACAATTTTAGGTCTAGTACAGCAAGTCCTGACATTTCAGATTAATCTGTCCTATAACAAAATTAATGACACTCAAAGTTGTTTAAGAATGGCTGTTAACTATTCTTACCCTATTCATCACCAGCTCTATCAGTCTAATCCAAGGAGTCACCAGGCTATTAAGTACAGTACATCAGCTCAGTTTCAGGACATTCAGATTGTGATTGTTTGAGGGATCACATTCCTAGTAATAAGAATACGAGGAACGATGGTAAATAATTATGATGGTAAATAATTATGAGGGAAATCCCTCTGGAAGTTTGTTGATGTGTTGCCTGTACATTTCTGTCACCACTACTCTCTGCTAAAAATATGTTAAAAATCAGGGGTCATTTCTGATAGGCAGGTGGTGTGGGCAGCTATCTGGATGATCCTTTTAGGGCTTCAGGTGGTGCAAGATATCTTATGACAGAGGCTTTGTCCAGAAAACTTGGAGATCCTTTCTCCAGCCATGTAAAAACCATACAAGAGCCATGTCAAAGGCAGCAAAAGCGAGATTCCTGTCGCTGTCCCACCTTTGTCCAGGTTGGAACCTGGAAGAAGACTGAAGACTGCAACCTGATGGCAAGGCCAAGTACTTGTCCATTACACCTTGCTTTGCTCCTTTAGTTACTCTCAAACACACCATAGTAATGGTAATTTGGGTCAATTTCCAGAAAACGGGCCACAGGAAGCTTTTCAAGCAGTTATAACAGTTCTCTATGGGCTCATCTGCTGAACCGAAATGGAGGGGAGCCAGAATAAGTCTTGTTCTCTGCTTTCTATTCTTGCTTTTTTTCTTAACTAAGAATGAAAATAATGACATATTCAACTTTTATGTAAAGTGGGTTTTCATGAGCCATGACAATTTTGGGATACTTTTACTGTAGGCTCCTCAGGGCAGTGGGCACAGCCCCAAGCTACTAGAGTTCAGGAAGCATCTGGACAACACTCTCAGTCATATGGTCTGATTTTTGGGTGGCCCTGTGTGGAGCTAGGAGTTGGACTCCACGATCCTCATGGGTCCTTTCCAACATGGGTTATTCTATGGTTTATTGAGGAAGTAGTGCAACTGGAGTTCTGCACAGGAGAAGCAAGCTATAATTCTCTCCTCTGGATAAGTGTATAAGATCTGGGAGGCCAAGATACAGCTTCTTTTTCTGCCTCCTTTTGAACTTCAGTACTCAATTTCACTGGAGACTGCTCTTCCTGGCAGGATGAATTCATATGAAAGGTGGAAGATGTTGGTTCCAATGCTGGAATATAAATCTCTCCTCTTTTTCATGAGTTCTCTACTGACTCTTGAGGTAAAGCTTTCTGGTAGGAGGCAACCTTGGACTTTCTCCTTGGACCTTCTGCACATCCTTCACACTGTAAACGTGAGCAAGAGTCTTACGTGGTAGCATTAGGGACGGAGTGTTCTGCCCAACAAATGTTGAACCAAAAACCACAGAACATTAAAAAAATATCATTCTTATACAAACACAAAGCTGTGTTATGATTCCATTCCTGTTGTCCCATTTGACAAAAGCCAAATTGTCCCATTTGACCTGTTAGCTGGCGCAGATTACCTGAAGCTGTTTTCTTCAGAAAGTGGAATATTTTCTTCTCCCAATGCATCAATATTATGCATTCTGTCAATATTAAAACTCTTCTCGTTGTTCTAAGAACCAGCAATTTGAGAAACTAATCTAATGATGAAAATGGCGCTCGCCATTTCATTTAGCTTCGTCTCTCTTTTGGTCTAAAATACTTGATTTTGCATAAACTATGGCCCTGAATCTCTGCTCCTGCTCTTGTGAAGCTGAGCTAACTTCACCGAGGTGACTGGAACTGACAAACAGAATGCTGGGCACGCATCTCTGGCTGTGCACTTTGTGCTCTCTGACACCATCTCCTTCTCTTCCCACAGAGAGGACCATTGTAGGATTTACCACCCAAAACTTTCATAGCTCACATGGCTGAGTTGATTCTTCCTTACTTTTGACACTGAAGGTGATATCCATTCCTCTGGGATAAAGTGCTACATTTGCTCACATAATAGCCATACTTTTTGCCCAAATGTTGCCATTAAAACTCAGGTCTGGCCATTAGGCTCTCCCTGGAGTAAAGATGAAGAAAATTCAGGACTAAACCTAAGCCGTAATTATCTAACTGAATGTTCATCCACTCACACATTTTTCATCCACTTTGAAATTGCATTCCCCTATACGTTTCCTGTATTCTAATGCCTCTCCCGCAGCTTTTAGCTTGAATCACCAGAGTAATCGGTGTCCCTCGTCGCAGTCTAGGAAGACTAAATGCAGAGCTAACACCCCATACCGAAGGGATCTGAATCACATCACCACAAAAAGCCTGACATCAGGGATCAGGGTTTACCACATTGGCATGTGGAAAAGAAAAATTGCTTTTGATGTTTCTCTCTCTCCCCCTGTTCCCTGTTATTATTATATTTTTTTCTTTTTTTTCTTTTCTTTTTCTTTTTTTTCTTTTCTTTTTTTTCTTTTTTTTTTCTTTTTTTTTTTTTCTTTTTTTTTTTTTAAGAGATGAGGCTAGAACTGTTACACAGAGATTTTTCTTTTAAAATCTACGAAGAAATGACAGCGTGTTACCTGCCTGGGTATTCCAAAGAACCAAATGTGAGCTTTCTTAGGGCAAGGGGGAGTTTTGATGCAGTGAGGCGAAACATGTAGAAAGGATGACACTTCTCTTCTAAGTGAAGAGTGTCGCTGTCCTTGAAAGACTGTGAACCAGGCAGTTCAGAGCACATGGGAATGCAGCATCTGGGTTTTAGTGTGGTTTTTGTGTTTTCATTTTAATAAGTATGACATATAACACTGCATCTCTAGGCAAAAGGGAAGCAAAATAAGCAAGAGTTTCATGCTCAACACCATTCTATGTGATGCCAGCGGGTAAGAAAGGACGAGGAAAGTCCAGAAACCAAGTACCCCACTGAAGTGTTTGCTGGTATGAATTTGCTCTTGTGAGCTATGGTGCTAAGAGCAGATTTCTGTCCTCTGAAAAGCATGTGGGAGCTAGAAACTGCTGTTTCCTTGATGTTCCTGCTACAGTATAAGCTAGGAGACACCTCTGAGGCTAAGCAGCTTATACAAACACGAAACAGCCCATAACAAATGAATATTTGTTTCTGCTTAGATAGTCCGTCTATCAACAGTTTTAAGATGGCAGTAGGGGCAATTTAAATGGTAGAAAATAAATAAATCCCATTTATTAGCAGCTGAATTTTTCATGAATATATTGGTATTAAATATTAACCATATACCAGTTTCTAAAAGAGGGTGAAAATTGGTTTGTGAGAAAATTGTTCTTAGTTAGACATATTCCTAAGTCACAGAGCCTTCAGCATCTTTTATTACTGCTTTCAAGTGCTAGGATGCAGGGAGATAAATTCACCTATGAGGCACCATAGTGTGCATCATAGGAAAGGGAAACTATTAGTTTATTAGCAGAGTAAAATCCCATTTTCTGTTACTGAGACCTGTGTCAAACAAAATAGACTTCTGTAGTCGTGTTTATTTTGTATTTTACTTTACTGTTTAAAAAGAACATGATTCAGAGTCAAATTGTAGAGAAAGAGGTGAATTCAATTACCTGGGACTATAGCTGTAGATATAGTGATACTGCTCTGCTTGAGAGGTTGCTTCAAAGAACTTGGAAAATGTGTAAGAAAATGTGGAAAATGTGGAGTTTGGAAAAGATCATATGAGATTTTGGAAACTGTGGAAGTTCAAGTGGATAGAGTGTAATTCTGTCCATGGGAACTTCTGAATGTGGACTGTGAGAAACTCCTGGTGTTGTCAAGATGCAGGTGTGGGTAGCGATGCTCTGCCTCTTGAATGGAGATGTGGCAGAGGGGTACTCATGGCAGAAAGAAGTTTCACCTGAAATCATTGAGAATAAAGATATAAGTTTGGTAATATTAATCTCACAGAGAGAGAGAGAGAGAGAGGACCTTGTGGAAGGAGGGAGCGTTGGTTGGCCTCTGGGTGTCTGAAGGCAGGTGAATAAAAGGCCACTTGCAGTGTGAACAGCCATTTCAGCTGCCAACAACACAAGTCACAGGAGAAAAACAATTTCTAATTGAGGACATGAGTAATCTTGAGGTAATTCTTATTGTTTTTCCCAAATGTGAGATGTATCCAGAGCGTATGATGCTGCTGACACCAAGCAACACTCAGCATCAAGGCTGGACTACCTCCACAGAAACTTCTCAAATTCCTCAAACTGCTGCGGTGCTGCAAACATGGCGTTGAATTATGGAAAGGGCAAAGCCAGATAATAGAGTCCAGTGTTTCTTTCAGCATAACGTTACAGTCCAAAATGGAATGATCATAAAGCCCCGATGACAGCCTTCTGTGCAGGTCAAACCACCATGAGGTCAGTTCTCATGGCAAAAGGAGCTCTCCCTTCCACTGTTGAAATGTGAATAATGTGCCAACTGTCCTACTTTCCCCTGCAAAGTTCCCATCAAGATTTTTCATTAGGTGGTGCACGAACCTTGCAGGCTGTAAATTAAGCATGAGAACAGCTTGGCTGGCAGTGTGCAGTGATCTTGGGGCAGCCAGGGCCTGGTCTGTGCCCTCAAATGAAGCCAGGTATAATTTCTCTGCTGTCAGGACTCATCTCTCTTTGTTTTCCTCCCTGTGTATATTGCACTCTGCTCGTCCTTTTACAGTCCTCAGCCATGCCCGATTTGCATGTTTAGCTTTCCTCTAGCAGAGGAGAAAATAGGGCTGCTGGCTTCAATTGTGAGAACTCCCTTCTCTTTAATGTTGCTGCAGTAGCTTTCACAAGGCGAGTACATTCCCCACAGAACAACAAGAGCGGAATCAGAACATCACAACGGGATGTGCCTCGTGATTTGGAAACAAATGACATCTGAAGCTGTGACAGTAGGGCTGGAGGTGCTACAAGCAACTATCTCCGCGGCTGCACAGCAGGAGTTGTGACATCCAGGAGCTCAGCCAGCCAACCTCATTTCAGGAAGAAGACTTCGGACTTAATTCATCATCCATTATCCCAGCCTCCCACAGGTCTGACTGCACCCAGACAGGTGTTTCAATGCCAGGAAGAACAGCCTGCAAGAACAGCCAACCAACCCTCCAGCACTCAGGAATGCTTTTGTGTGATGACATGCAACACTGGTTTGTTGTATACTTAATCTAAAATGTAGGCTTGCTAACTATCTTGTATGGCCACAGGGGTGATCCAATTGCTGAGCCAGTATCAGAAGAAATAGGAGTTCAACAGAAAGCTCATAGAGATTTAGTGAGTGCTAGAAACATTGGAAAACCAGCTGCACAATCACCTTGGTGACAGGGTTCCTCTCCAATCAAACCGGATCTGCATTTGAAAACACAAAGTCAAATAAAAACACAATATAAAGTCTTGAAATGAATTCAAGGAATCAGAGTTGCAACGCATGAGCCTAGATTTGAAAATGCATGTATTGATGTAAGCCATATGGAAACGGCATTGAGCTATTGCTAACGCAGAAGAACAATACATTTTAAGTCAAGCCTAAAATAGACTCATTTTAACAGTATTCTTATTCTAATGTTAGGTTTCACAATGAATTAATTTGATGTGTCATTTTTCTCACTCCACAGAAATGTTCTGTTCCTTGGAGAGGAAACAAAGGTCTTTGGTTTTCCAACTTCTATGCGTTGAAAATACTGAAACTTCACAAAACATCTTGTTCTCTCTGTTTTGCAGGGTTCTGATTTGGTCACTGACTGAACTCTTATGCTCCAATTATTTAAATGGCCATCTCATAAATTTAAAATATATATATATCTCATGTCCTTAAATCTCTGAATCCCAGCTGGGAACCTGAAAGGCGTGAAATACACAGTAATCATCTCGCATCAACAGAAACTGATCTTAAAGCTGTAATTACATGATAAATGTCTTTATGACACATGCCCACTATTTGGTCATGCCCTAGAGACAAATGCTAAGAGCCAAGAGAACAGGGAGGGGGGAGGAAATGTAGCTGATATCCAATCCCTTCAGCTTGTTTGCAATTTCATTGGCTTTCTTTCAATGACCTGAGACTTCCAAGAGCATGATAGATATTTCCTAAATATTTTACATTCAGGTAATTACAGTAGTATATGGATTTGCTAGTCAGTTTAGAGGAGACCAATTAATTGCTGCAAATCACAGTATAAGGGATGATCCTGCAGCAGGGGAAGGGTCACATCTTAATAAGTAGAAAGAGCTGGATACGTATGGCTAAAGTGTGCCTCATGCACACTGACTGAAACTGGTCACCTCTCTAATATTTGCTTAGGCAAACCCCTCCATATGTTGGATGTTCTGTCTCAGGACCATAGGCTTAGGTCTTAAATGTCAGGAGCTCACTGCTCATCAAGTAATAGAGCATGAAAATTTTGCATCATTCTTCATATCAGTACACCATCCTTTATATCATCATTTTTCATCCAGCATTTCTGTGGCACACATCTCACCTTTATTGGGTTTTTTTGTTTGTTTGTTATTAATTGAATTTGTGTGGGTTTGTTCTGTTCCAAGACAAAAAGCTGACACATCCCTTCAAAAGCACCAACCAAGGAAGTTTTAGGGCCATATCTTCAGTATCTCTCTTGTCCCATATTGCATAAATTATGCAAGGAAACTGACCAGAGAGATATGTCAGGGTATTGGAAAAGAGTCCTGGGGAGATACAAAGCTAGAGGCTCCAGCATGGACTGGAAGGTGGCAACAGAAGGGGTAAGGAAAGCTGCTCTAGCACAGAATGTAGCACAGAATCCTCTGAGGAACCTAAAGAGCAGACGTGCACCAGAAGTAAAGATAGCAGGAGCTGAAATACACTTGGCTTGCAAAGAAAATTGCAAATCTCCAATATTTGGGCCCACTGAAACTTGCTAGGACAGACAAGATGTTATCGTCTGCTGGGAAACAGATGGACAGTGAGTCCAGAGAGGCTTCTTTTATTTCTAGCAATGATGAAGGCAAAGTAGGCCAGACACTTATTTAATCTTAGAAAGCCTTGAGTTGAGTGATAGCACAGTTCCTTTTGTTAAAAAATGCATTATCGTGTAGAATATATATTGAGAACATTGAAAGAAAGGCAGTTCCGCCAGTTAAAGTTTAAACATGCAGTCCTTAATGGTCCAGAAGCTCAAAATGCAGAGTCCCCTACACCTGTCAGTTTTGTGCTTTCCAAACACTCATTCAAAAAGAAATAAATACTGTTTTATCTTTTGAAGGAGCAGCATCAATAGATTGCAGTAGATTACTATTTAGACAGCTAAAGTCATCGAGGTTTGCAAAGTCTTTTCAAATAAAAAAAGTGGAATGAAAATCACTTCAGAAACACCTTTTGACATCTCGCAAGCCCATGGGGAACATGTGCATTTCCCTGTTGAGTTATAATCATATGGTCACATTTTCAAATACAGCTGAGTTGCAAAGGAGTTTAAATGCAACACAATAGCGGTGTTTTTTCAGTACTATGATCTTATTGGAGTGTCATCGTGGTACTCAGATGATTCTCTGCTTCTATTAATTTCTACATCACAGGTAGATGCTGATTTTGTCTGGAAAATGGCAAAATGGAGATTTTTGCCTTCTTTAGCACACAGTAAAGCTAATTGAACTGCCATACAAAACTATTCTGAGCAAGCTGCACCAATTCATATCCATCCCGTATTTTTGTGGCTTCATTTAACTCGTTGTCAAATATGCCTTGAAAATTGTTTTTGAAGCCGTTATTTTTCTAAAACCATCAGATCTTACTTACTGCCAGTAATCGATGAAGCTTCTCAAGGTTAATGACAAAGATAACTTCCATATTTTGACGAACACGTGGCTTCTCCTATTGACTTCAAAGGCAATCTATCTGAAGACTGAAGCAGCCATTCAGAAAGGAATACTAAAGACTCGGTTTAATCCTTAATCAACACAGAGACTTAATTATTTTGTATGTGAAATGCTATTCCATGTAAAATTTCATTAAGAGCTCCTGATGACTGTAATACTTCAATCCTAGTTCCTTTTTAACTTGGATCACTTAAAAATAAATCAGATACTTGTTTAGAAGAAATATATGCTTGTATAGCTTTCTGGATTAGAGCTTTCAAAACAACTGAATTATGCACCATGCTTATTCCCACCAAGCAGACAATAAAACTTGAAGCTTCCTCAGTGAGCTGATCACATTTTCTAACTGTATTGAGTGTCAAGAGCAACAATGCTAGAAATAAAGCAGCGTGCAAGATAACCTGGCACAAACATCTTGTTTTCCAGCATCCCCTTCAGTGTTTTGCATTCTGTTCCATAAGGGAAAGATGGACACTGCAATTGCAGTGGGCAGAGAGACACCAAATGTAGGGACCAGAGCTCTGCTACAGACCAGTGCTGCCCATGCCATGCTGGTGGGGGCCAACCTTGTCTCTGCTGGGATATCACAGTGCAAAATGGGCTTGGGTGAATCTGTTGTCAGTCCTATCCTTTCAAAAAATTAATGGGTGACCTAAGTTTCCCAGAATTGAGCAAATGCAAACAATTTATTCAGTAAAATGCATCTGCCATGGTGGGATTTTTTAATTTCTAAAAGAAATCTCTGAATGAGAACAAAAGGCTTTGCGAGCACCATAGCAGGGAGACTGGTAGAGATAACTCCCAAGTGCTTCAGGTAGTCAGACAACATGGACTGAGGGAGGTGTTTTGTTTATGAGACTATGCTCAAGGTTAAAATAAGTGACAAATAGCTTCAGAGAATACGAGCTGGAATTCACAAAAGAAGCCAAGTGTGACAATGATATCTATAACACAGTTATAAAAATACATTGGTGCAATAAAATGCAAATTTGAGGTATACAACAGACCAAATGTCTGTACCATTTTTCTCTGCTTGCTATTCTTCCTGGAAAGGCGAGGATGCAGAGTGGAATCAGTTTTTATACAACCTCAATCTCAAAGCGCTTTCCTAATATTAAAAGCATAAATGAGCTTTTATTTTCACCAACGGTTTCTGGAAATGCTTCAGTTTTAATGCAAATGAGTCCCAAAGAGACAAAGAGAAAATAAATATTTGTTTTTCATTCAGTGATCTGTTAGGTTTTATCTACTGTGACCCTCCCCTAGCTTTACTATCAGATATCCATGCAAACAGGGTCATTAGAAGAGAGCAGCTTTCTTTGAAATTAAATATAGATTTGCCTGAAAATTTCCTTATCTCTTTACATTTACATTTCTAACAATGCCCGTCTATTATTGCCAGGCCCACTAGTAAAATTCAAAAAGGTCATTAATAAACGCTTGTTCACAAATAAAGGATTTTAGTGACTTGTTTTGCAAAGAGAAGCTTGCTTGTTTAGTATACAACATAATTGCTTCCTTTGGCCATCTGCTAAGCGGAGAAAAACCTTGAGTTCACAGAGGTATATTTTGATTTACAAAGTGCAGCAAACATTAAAAGAGAGTATCCACATCTCATAAATACTATCTGTGCCATCCTCAGAGGTGAATACGCAGTATGTGCTCACGTGCATTTTACCAGCAATACTCAAAGTAGTGAAACACACATCTACTTTCTATGGCCTGTCCTCTCCACAGGTGTATGTGCCCATAGATCTCTACAACCTTCCCAAATGTGCTCTGCTATAAGACCTCTTTGCCTTCCCCCTGCTGCACAACACAGATAAAATTCTCACTCTGATTTCTATCCATTATTTTCAAGATAGATGTTTGGGGTGTACTGAGAACTGGAGGGTCAAACAAACAAGTTGTTGCCTTCAAGTAGAATCATACGATCATAGAGTCATCCTGGTTGGAAAAGACCAGAATCATCCAATCCAACCATCAAAACACGTACGTTTTTCTGAGCAATTGTGTATGTTTAAATACAGAAGTGTTCAAGACCAGATATGACCCCAACCATAGAGCTTCTGAATGGGAATGTACGCATGAATGTGAGCTTGAGGGCTTCCTGGACTGCTAAAGAAGAGTAGGAAGATGGTAAGGACCCTTCCAGAAATGCTGCAGTGAATCAAGCACCTAAAATGAAAAACTAGGGTTAAAAGCAAAGTAAATAAGCATTTTTCTTCATTTCTTTTCAGAAATAGTCTAATACTGACTACAGTGTATCTGAGTAACAGCTAATATTTTTCTGTAGGACATTTTAATAGCCCATGGGACATTTCTGAATAACCCATGCATGAGATTTCAGAGAGTTTTAACTATCTGGAAAGTTAGAAATATTCAGGCAGTTACAAGAATGAACTACTAGATCAGTTAAATGACCTGACATGTGTTGCAAATATTCAGGATCCAATTTTATATTAAGCTCATCATATATTAAGCTTATCATAAACTAATTAACAAACAGTCTTAAAAACTCCCATATATTTTTCATAGCGTCAAGGAGAATACACTATAATTGCAAAGATGGCCCACTGCACTTTTTTCCCTATGAGTCAAGGTGCTCTCACATGAAGGCACCAGAGATTTTCTATGCTGGCACGTGGCATGCAGCTCTGTGACGCTGGAGGTGTGATGAGAAGCACCACCAAAGGCTCTTCTACTATGAAGGGCTCCGCCATCTTCAGAGCAATTTTCCATTGGGGGCCCGACAGTATTAAATGAAAGATTGTCACGCCTTCGATGGCCCACAGAAGTGACAGAACATTTTCAAATCACTGCCAATTGGCAAAAGTATCCCTTCTGAGGAAAGCACTTACAAAAGGGCTGCAGACTATTCTGGGATTTGACCTTTCAGTGCAAGGAGAAATTGGGCTTGCTGCAGCAAAGGCCAGCAGCATCCTTTTTGTCAAGCTGCCTGCTTGCCAGTCACCTTGTGGGATCAAGCCATCCCCCAGGAAAGCATCCATCGGATCTTATGTCTACCTCCTGAAACCACGAGGAGGCAGAGCCGGCTCCTGCCCTCTGGAAGCCAATGAGAGAACTCCTTGACTTCACTGGGAATGCGTTCAAGTAATGATTCAGGTGGGTTTGGTGGAGATTTGCAATTCAAAGGCTGCCATTAGAAAAGTAGCATTTGAAACTGTGTTGCTGTGTTGTGCCTCATGTAGATCAGTATCAAATTAAATTTCCCTATTGTACCTCTTATGTTGTTAACACAATGCGGGGAGTGTTGTTTGCCTCATCTCCATCCTCCTAACTGCAACATCCTTTTCAGTTTAAACTATACAGAAGTGAATAATTATTGAGGCCTTCTGTTTACCATCTTTAGAAGATTTAATTTATCCCAATAAACATTGTGAAGCAGACCTTTTGCATTTGCAGTGACATATAATTTACTTGGAACAAATGCTCCGGGTTTCGGTATAAAGACCATTCATCAGGCAAATCTGAATCAGAGGCAGCTTAGAAAAAGAATCCTTTGTGTAATTGTTTTCCATCACAAACAACATGTGGGAGAGAGATTTAGGCAATATTTTCAAACATTGTAAGCTACATAATTATTGTCCTCTGCAAACCTGGTGATAGTTTTTACAATCACAATTGCACTTTATCTGTCTAATCACCTATTCACTGTGACCAATTACAGACTTGGCATTGATGAGGAGGCGTTTGATAATATTAAATACAAAACCCTAGATTTGAATAATGTTGAGTTTATGACACAAACTAACAAAAGCCAGGAAATTCAAAGGCAAGGTTTGCGCTCCATCCTTAATTCATGGCATTCTGCCTGAGCGTAAGAGCACATATGAGCACTGCAGAGACCTCCGCTACACAAAGATCATTGCAGTGCTGAGTTACAAAGGAATAATAAAGTCCTGAGATTAATTTTTAATGTTGAGGTCTTTTGCAGATTTAGCGTGTAACCGCAACAATATTGTTGGTACGCTCTACTTTTGCATCATTTTACCGTACAAACATCTGGGGAAATGGAGTTAGACCCTGCTGTTTTCTATGTCCATTTAATACCACTGTCCTGGCACAAAAGAAATGGTCGATAAAAACTGGGAATCCCCTCTCTTCTTCCGCTGGTTGCTTCCATTGGTGCAGGCTTCTCTCTGCAGCAGTGCAGCAAGCACAGCTGTCAGAGAAAAGAATGAAACTGGTGCACAGAAAGTCCCTCTCCCTGGCATCAATTAGAGGAATTTTGAGGCTGCTCTAAATTTAACCGAACTGGAATTAATTTCTGGACACCCTGAGCAAAGAGTGATGGGAAGCGAGGGCAGAGCAGCATCTCCTCTGTCTTCCTGTACAGATTTAATCCAGTTTGGCCACACCTGGAAACAGCTCACAACATAATTCCAATATTTCCAGCATCACTGCTGAATACACGGCAGAGTAATGTAAAAAAGATATTTTTGTCTTTTTTTTTTCTCAATGCAAGCACATTGTATTCGTAACTGCACTGTCTGCACTGATTGCTTTGTTCTAAGTTTTCAGATTCATTCAAAGAAGTGCAGTGGCATCTCTCTCCGCTATTCAAGGAATCAAGTAAACAACCTATTGTGATTCTGTTTCAATCTTAGATACCATATATTTGTTATGCTGTAGCTTGGAATGGCAGCTTCAGTGCCATTAGGGCCTCTCACATAAATAAGTATATCACAATATTTTGAAAACTGGATTTTGCATTGACAAAATGTAATGGCTTCCAAACAGCTGTTACGGTCTATCATGTAAATCCTTCTTAGTTTGTGGGTTATTGACCCAACGGACTCTAATGGGAGTTCTTTGGAGATGTTCAATCTATTGTATCTGCCCAGCTGCATCTGATACGCCTGTTATTTGCTCTTTGAACCTTTAGGGGCTATTATGTGGGTCCAGCTGCTGACAGTACAATATAAATTTTTTTATAATCTATCAGATGCATAAATACTAATGTTAATTTCTCTCCTGCATTTAAGTCTGTGTTTTTGTGGCTTTTTTCTCCAGCCACCACCATTACTTATGTACCTGTTTTACAATGTACTCTGGCAGAAAAGGTGGAAAGAAAGGCAGAAGCAGTTACTGATTTTACTAAGCCTTCGGCTTGGGAAGCATGAAACAGGAGGAGCCCTCCATAGAGACAAAGGTGAACTAAACCACTGCTCCTTGTCTGTCTCTAGCTGCACGTCCAAGATCAGCACCAAAAGCCAATCACTTGTATTGTCAGGTAGCATTACAGACATGGATGGACTATTCTAGAACTGGAGGTGAATAAGTTATGAAAAGGAACTGGGGTGACCCCCAGCTGCTCCCCAGCACAGGAGTTTGGAGTACCACATCCCAGAGACTGCACTGCAGGAGCTGCCCCATCCCCTTCCTGATTCCGTTCTGGGTTCACGATGAGAAGTAATCATCATTTTTATATGAAGAAAAGAAATTTAATGATGTTTTTAAAAATAATAATCTGGAATAAATCTTGTTAAAAAAATATTTTTTTCTTGAGGTTACTGATAGTGGCTCTGCTTGATATAGACTAAATTCTAGATGTCGGGTTGGAATATCATAAATACACATATTTTGATATGGTTCATATCTATGCCAATTATGCTAAAGGAGGCTTTATTTTCTTCTGAATATTACATTCATTTTAAAGACAGACCAAAAAAAAAAAAAAAAAGAAGAAGAAGAAGAAAAAAAACCCTAGAGAAATCACAGACGACTTCTCATTCATGAGGCGTGATTTACCGTGGCTGTAATTCTTGACCTACAATTTCTGCAGACATTTTAGGGCCATCAAACAACAGAAAAAGCAGTACTGCACTTCTAGGGAAGAATTTGCCTTCCTCATTAAAAAAAAAAAAAAAAAATCAAAACACAAATCACCCTATTGCATAAGAAATCCAATTAAATTAACAAATATAATCTGTCTTAAAAAAATACATTCAAACATTTAATTTGCATAGAAACAGGCAGCGCTATTCATTTTGATAGAAGAAAATCAAAAGTCATAGCTAGCAGCCACTCTTCTAAACCAGATTTTGAGCACAACCCCCCAGGGCTGTTTCTACCAATTTTCCAATAAATCATGTAATGACTTTTAGAAAAGACAGATATTTAATTCTTGAATTAGAACTATAGGACCATAACCAAAGACTGACAGCCCTCTTTTTCTGCCATACTCCCCTACAAACCCTTTCAGCTGATTGGCTGTGAAATAATGCAATAATTAGGCAATTAGATATTTGGGAGAATGTAGAATGAAGCACTGAATGCTGACCTTTATTACATAGATCAAAGTACATTGGAAGAATGACCAAATACATCTTGTTTACAAGCCCTCACCCATTTTTTCCAACATTTCAAAATTAAGAATTAGGGGATCAGACCTCCAAAGCTATGCATAAATTTGCAGTTGGTTTTAGAAAAATGGGAGAAAAGCCACTTTCTTTGTGCATAGAAAGTGCTGTCTCTTTAATTACTAGCATTTTTTTTCTTAAATATATTTATTTATACGTATGGCAGTAATTGAGTAGCAACAAGATAAAAATTATAAGCTCCTTGTTCTCAAATATCTTTTCCATTACTGTTAACTGTAATTAACACTTGGAAGAGCAAGGAAAAATGAAAGTAAATCACAAACTAAATCTACCCATTCCAGAAATTCTCCCTTCCCTGAGTCCTTGGTCATCAGTAGAAGGAGAATCTCTGGAGATCAAAATTCATGAAGGAGCTTTAATTTTTATTTCTCTTAACAGTGAAAAATAAGAACTTTCAGTCACGCATGTCAGCCATGGGAAGTCAAGGAGTTGATCTATTGATCAAAACCCTCTACCCTGTGTTCTTTTACCTTCAATTCATCAGGCGGCTGGAAATTGCTGTGAATGCAGATGTTGTACCAGGCACTGAAATTGTCTACAATGTGCCTAGTTTTCACATTTGGAGGCTCTAGAAGAATCAGGCTTGCTTATTCCACTTCTTTCATTAGCATCAAAGAGGAAGGAGGAAAAATGCCTTGAGAAGCACTTGCTAAATAGTGACTATTGGAGAACATGAGGGTATGGTTGCAGAGAAGGAACCTTCCCATGTTCAAAGCAACACTTTTTGTTATTGCAGTTCATCAAAGAAGGGAAAAAAAAAAAAAGGGTTTTTAAGAGGAATTTAGGTAGGTGTTGATTGCATAGTGATTCTTCTGGAGCATGTGCTGATGGAAAATTCATGGCATTTACATGGGCATTCATTGTGGAGCACATGGATGTGGGAAAACTAGTTCAGGCATACTGCCTCTGTAGAATTCCCATTGGTATCAAACTTGGACCTGTAGTAATCCTTGGGCATAAACGTACTAAGCATGAGTGTAAGCATACCAGGGGGAATCTTCACATGGCAGCTATCTGAGCTGGCAAAGGAGAAAAGAAAAGCACATCACTGCAACACTCTTGCTTTCCTCATATACACATTAAACCTTTATCTTGACGGGAAGAAGAGTTTGTACATTTTTCCATTTGTTGGTCAGAAGTTTCAGATTGTTCCTCTTGGTGGTTCTTTATTTGTCACTGGGGACAAACAGCTAGATAGAAGGTGCAAGAGCTTGCCCTTTTGAGGCAGCTCCTTTGGACCAAATCTAAATGCAGAGGAACCTCCTCAGTCCGTAAAAGTTACAGCATAAAATGTTTATAGCTTGCACAGCTGGAATCCATGAACATGGAAGTTCCCTCTGAGCAAGATGTATAGCAAGACAAAGCATCTTTAAAGCATAATTTGTGAGTGAACATAATTCTCTAATTTAAGTTGCAGTATTGCCTCTTTAGGGTTTTAAAAGAATATTCTGGCTCTAAGAGCAAGAAATGTGATTATTTATGTGTATGCTTTGGAAGCCAAAGAGAAAGACTATGGAGGTAGAAGATGTGCTCAAAGTATAAGTCTTTAAAATAAAAATCCGGTGGCAAAAATGACTCACAGGCCGTTTTGCCTCTCTCCCCCATTCCCATATAAAAATGGAGTTCTGTTTGCAACTACAGGAACATCTTACTTGAAGCAGGTTCTGCAGGAGCCCCAAGAGTGCCTCATTGAAAAAATTAAATGCCTTTTGTGGAGGTGAATTTTCACAGGCTTATTTAGACTAGAGATCATCTTGGATGCAAAATTAAAATATTCAAATGTAATTTGTTTAAATTTGAATTGTGTGCTGGTTTTTGTTTTTGTTTTTTTTCTGTTGAACAAGTAGTTCAGATCAGTTGGTGGTGATCATGTGGCCAATTGCAATTTGAGGATTTCATCGGGAGATGTCACATTCTATAGATTGTCCACTAAGGCTTTTAAAAAGAGTGTACTTTAAAGTCTAACCATTTTAGGAAAGAAATGTGTATTTTACATATATATGAATATTTATATGACTATATCATAAAAATATTATATATTGTATATCTCTCAACTCAAAATAGACCTTCTGAAGTCCCCACTCTGACCCAAAATACTAATGGAGAGAGTAATTTTCTGTGCTGATTTCAGTGGGATTTGATCTAGGTTCTTTAACACTTAGGATGAGGGAAAATTCAAGTAACAACTCTGTCCGACTGTTCAAACTTGAACTAAAGCCATTTTGCTGTTTTCATGCACACCGGTGAATTCCATCCCTCTCTCCTGTGCATGTAGCCCATCTAGAGGTCAAAGAACTTCTGTGCCTCTCTTTTGTTTTCACATAACATTCTTTTTTAATACTGATGCCTCCTGATAGGTCATTTGAAAATAATATTTTGATTGGATTGAACTGCTTGTTCACTTAGAGGACAAAATGAGTGCAAGTTGTACATGAAAAAAACTCACTTGCAAAAGTTTGCTATTGCACCTGAGTATTGATTCTGGAGATCTGAGCTACCTAATCTCAATAGTTAAAGATATAGTGGCACATCACACTTAATGACAGTGACTCCTCACTATAGTTTTGCTGTCCTGCCATTTCCCCCCATGGCCCCAGCCATTGCACTGCCACCACAGTCAAGTCAGAAATACAACTTCTCCCTTTCATTGGTCTGTAGGCAGAGGCAGAAAGGAAATCTGCAAGCAAGCTCTAAGGAGTGAAGTTTTCTCATTGCTTTAGCTGATAGAGTCAAGAGATGTAGGTTTGCACCCAAATATGTAGATAATACAAAACTAAGAAGCTGTATAAGGAAGTTAAAACCATCCATCTCTGTACCTGGTGTAGGCAGAGGCTGTGCTTGTTACCAACATATCCCTTACTTTCATTTGTAATTAGTATCAGGAACACAACGTAGTGAAATAAATCAAGTGAACAAGCCAAGAGAAGGCCTGCCTGGTTTAAACTCAACCTGCCATAAAAACTCTTTTCCAGCATAGTACAAACAGCAAAATTATTGATTAACTTGTAATACTCCGCAAGAAGAACAAATTATTGCTGATTAAAGCCATGCAGGTGATAAAAGAACTTAACCAACAAAAGCTGCCAGCTTTAGGTTGGGAAACAGCTGTGTCCCTAATTATGCAGCCTGATTTATACTCTATTAAATCAGTATATAAGTAACCCATTTCTCTGAAAGCATTTAAACCTCTTATATTCCACCAAACACAGCGATTTTATTTGAAATAAATGTATCCAGCTCTTTTGGGAACATATGGTATATTTCTCTCTTATTAATAATTCAGTTCAAATGAGCAAAAATTAGTTGGTGCAGTTACAGCTGATTTTGTCCTGAAAAGATCTGCATTAATTTTAGACGTTTTGTAAATTGGGCTATTAAATAAAAGCATTATATGTGAATTACCCTTTAAATTTTAAGCAAGTTGGTAGTTTAATGGTATTTTCTCGTCAGATTCATTTTCAATCTCTAAAAAATTATAGTCATTATAGTAAGACAAATTTTTGAAACCCGCTACTTCCATCCAATTACATATTGTACTAATAAGTAAACTAGAAAAGTTTTGTGCTTCATTTCCCCTATTTCATCTTTCCCATCAGATGACAACTGCTCTCCCCACTTCCTCCTGTGCTAATGAAATCAGGTACTGACCTCACATCTCCTCACCACCTCCAGCTTTTTGCTCCAAACTCTCATCCTTCTGCTTTGTGTCCTTCTGCCCTTCTTCACATGGCTCCTGCAATGTGTGCATGTGGCTCTGGGCTGGCAGTGATACGCATCAGGGAATTAGGAGGAAAGCAGGTTTGGATTTTGTATGAGAGAAATATCGGTCATGTTACTGAGTTTGTCTAACCTGGCCGTCAGCTCTTCGTGATGCATTCTCTGCTCAGTGCACAGTTCCTCTAGCACTGATGAGAGTCCTGCTATGCACCCCTGCCAGTCTAAGTTCTGCTTCCATTGCAGTGACCAAAACATTTTTAAAATGTGAACGCGAGGTGGAATATAATGCCATGTAAAGACATTCCTGGGTTACTATCTACTACGTGGTAAATCTTTAATTTTTTGCAGAACTCAGACAAGCACAAACCCAAGCATATGGTAGAATTAATTCAGAAGTGTGAAACTCAAGCAGGCACCTAGACAGCTATTTTTAGCATAGTTTTGTTTTTTTAAAACTCTTGTAGTCTCTGACATGCTGCCACAAGTAAGTTCATTGTTACGCAGTTTTATATTCATGTTTTGCATGCAACTCTAGAACAAGGAAGCTTAACTCTGATTTTATTAACAAACATGGACCTTTGAGCCAATGTCCTTTTCCAATACATTGCAGAGTATCAAAGAAGCAGTCGTTCCTGCTGCCCTGGGTTTAATTCTGTAGCTTGGCTTAGTTTGCATATTGAATGCCTAACTATTAGCAGTTATGTGTGCAAATTAACAAAGACAGCCTCTTAGACTTCTACACGTAGGATATCTCAGAATCATATATTATCACATAAATCATTCTAATGTTAATAACTGCTTTGTTCACACAGATTCATTCATATCTGTACCTATTTTGTTATATTATCTACCATTTTAGAAAGCTATCCAGCTTACTTACAGAGTTAAATTCAAATAGTCTAAAGGTTAATGTGAAACACTGGCAAGATATTATGAGCACAGCAGTATATTTTAAAGGCTCTTGGCTGTTAGAATCACTAAGAACGAACACTCAGTGTGACTCCCCACTTCTGCACCAAGGAAGGTTACAAAAAATTCTCCTCTTCTACATGATGAGGTTCTGCATGCCTTATCTCACTGATATCAGGGTTGCAAGATAAAATAGTGAATGGTACCAAACAGGGCTCTGGGCAAACTGATCTAGTACAGATCTGCAGGTTGGTGGCCCTACCTGTGGCAGGGAGTTGGAACTTGATCTTTGGGGTCTCTTCCAACCCAAGCCATTCTATGATTCTATGAAACATAAGTCTCAAACTCTTTGTTTCATGCAAATTCCTCGTTTGACCACAAGGAGTGTTCTGGTGACGGTATCCCATAGTTTTCTTTTAAACCCATGTCATAGAATCACAGAACGGCCTGGGTTGAAAAGGACCTCAAAGATCATCTAGTTTCAACCTCCCTGCCATAGGCAGGGTCGCCAACCACTAGACCAGGCTGCCCAGAGCCACATCCAGCCTGGCCTTGAATTCCTCCAAAGATGGGGCATCCACAACCTCTATTCCTTGTTATGAGTTCATGGCTTTGACTCAACCCTTCCAGGTCCCGTGTCCCTCCAACACCCCAGCTTAGGTATCCTTCCAGACAGGTTTGGAAGGGGCTGCTCAGAAGCAAGTGTAGCTTTCAGAGGTACCGAAGGAAGTTGAGAAGGGAAAAGAAGCAGCAGTAAGTTCAGCCAGTCTGTAACAACACTGTCTGTGCCCAGGTGGTATCATGTCATAGGGCATGGCACCATCTTGGTCCCATCTTTCCCATGAATGTCAGAGTGAGTTCAATAAGGAGCAGGGACAGACATCATAGATCAGGAGAGAGCATCACAGCCAATGTTGGCACAGGAGGCCACGTGCTTCTGGTGTTTTAAAGAGCATTGTTTCTCCATGCCCTGAGCTGCCAGTGTGATGTTGCCTGGTGGGCTGCTTGATGGGCACCATGGTCCTGGGTTTTGTCTGCTCTACTGAAAGGCCACAAGCCAGAATTGACAGGCGCTGGGGAGGATATGCTTTGGGCAGATACAATGAAACTTTCCCTGGCAGTAAATTATGTAAAGCAACTTCCTGCCATTAGAAATGGAAACAGCATCAATAGCCAATTAAGAGACTGATTTTGATCTTCCATGTGGTTTATGCTGTTTTATCTCCACTTGCTCACATTGACAAAGCCCTGATTTTACAGCAAGATGAACATGATGAGAAACAAAGTTGCTTTGGCTACATATTTACATTCATTAGAGAATTGGTTTTCAAAAAAGTTTCAGAAAATTTTGGAGAAGACAATAAAGATGACATTGAGCAAGAATCAATCATTTAAAAAAGAATTTTTAAATCATTTTACCTGTGCTGCCAAGTTTACAGTCCAATGGGAATAATTCCAAGCACCACTTAAACTGTTATTCTTTTTTTCTGAAAAACATAAAGCAGAGAGGTAAAAAGATAAAATATAGAGAGAATGTACTTTTACCTTACTGTAGAAAGCTTACAGCCTTTGAATGAAAAAAAAAAAACAAAAACATGACATACAATTACACCCAAACCAGCTGCACTGTGCGTTCAAGGCCACTGACAGGTAGTTTTTATTTGTCTAATTCAGAAGTTAATTTTCCAGCACACATTACAGGCTCTTTCTGCTGATCCAGACCTGTTTTTCCATGGCATAGTCCCTCCTTCCAGTGCAAGGCAAAGGCGAGTGGATGGATAACATCAGATTGCACTGTTTATCTTATACCCTTACGGCACTCAGTCATCACAAATGGCTGTGCAGATCCTTGCCCCAAAGTATTTGCTGCTTTTCTGAAATGGATACAAGCAGAACTTTCTGCTCTGTGGCTTTTATCAGGATATTTATATGAGCAGCTGCAATGTGTGCATGCGAAAGGGAAGTGTGCATCCTCTTATCTCTCCCACACTTTACCTGTTGTCCTACTGCCACTGCTTCCCCTGATATCCCATGCCTCTACAGCCCACTCAGACAGAAATCCTCAGGTTAATAATGGTAAGTACTGATAAGATGAAAAAGGCAATAAAGTGTGTTCAAAGGGGCACTCTTTGATCTCTCAGCAATATTCTACTTCCACTGATCTCGAGCGCTGTCAATACTTTAATGACAAACAACCTGGCCCAGAGGGTGCAGAGCTGGTAGAGCTGCACCACTATGTACTAGCTCTCAGCCTGACCACTGCAAGTCAAAACTGAAGGAATGTTTTCTCTTTAACGAGTTTCATGAGCAATAGAGCAAGATTCGTGTGGGGTTTTTTTTCAGTGAAATGACTGTCTTGGTCCTATTCACACATCCTCAAGCTTTTTGCTAGTCGTCCTCTATAGGAAGATATCATTTAAATACTACTTCAGCTGTTTTCTTTAATATTTTTATATTTTAACTTTATTTGCATGGGATAAATAAACAGTTAATGAGCATTTTATATAAGCATGGGTAGCTAACAGTAAGCTTTCCCACTGTTACACTATTCCTGCAAAACATTGCAAGAGTTTAGGGCTGGAAATTTTCTTGTCTAAGCAAGTAGAGCCACAAAGAACCATAGAATCACCAAGGCTGGAAAGGACCTCCTAGAATATCTAGTCCAACCATCATGGAAGTGTTGTGCAGGACTTCAAGGGAATGGTAGCCCCTGAGAAAAGCTATCATCCGTATACTTCATCCATGCTGGAGTGTCTACAACCCCATGCAGGGTGCTGTAAGGAAGAAGCAGAGTTTGCTCCTGAGCTGGCTTGGAAGCTCTGCCCAGGTTGCCCAGAGACTCAGGCCTTGCTGACCTGTTCCATCTTCACCCACTCACATGGACAATCACTGGGAACTTCTCATGGGTTTTCTAATATTCCTTCCCTTGACATTAATATCTATAGGTTTCTGGATGGTCTGAGTTCAAGAACTCAGGAGAAGAGTTGGTTACATATAAATCTTTGAGTTTCACATACTTAACAGGGAAGGATTTCCTTGTAGCTGAACTTTCTCTTATGATAATGTGTCAAGTCTGATGAGATCCCATTTGCTTCCTTCACATTTGCATCATCTTCACCCTTTCCCTCCACCAACTGCTGTCAGTAATGCAAATGCATGTGAAGAGATTTAAAGAGAAGGATTTTCCACATGAAAACAAAATAAAAAAATCCTCAAAAACAAACTCTTAAAGGACTTAGATTATCAAGATCATTAAATCACATAGGTTTTGAAATAGCACAACCCTCAAATGTTATACATGCACAAGAAGAACTAAGTGTAAACTTCTTTCCTCATATTCCCCAGCACTGAAATTAGCTATATTATTCCCATAATTTTTCTAGATTCTTTTCATCGTTCATTTTGCAAGGCCGTAGCATAGGGAGGCACAGTTCTTTAATCTGACTCACCATCCCAGCAGAGTAAATTAAATATGGGAGTACCAATCCACAACCAGCTCAATGGGAGCCCATCCTTGACAGAGGAAATTCCACGCTTACAACTGTGGCTGCTGATGTAGGCATACAAGATGTGTACGTACATCTTCATCTCAGAATTAACATTGTAATTTGCATCATGATTTCAAGTTAATTTTGGAGAAAAATAACAGACGTATTCATGCATTTTTATAAATGGGGCAACAATTAAAGCATGGAAAATCTTCCTGACAGCTGATTGCTGAGCATTTCCCTGATATTTTGCATCTCACAGTGAACTTCAGCTAATTGTCAGTAAGGAACCTGAAACACTTTTTAAGCAGATTTAAAAGAGAGTTAGAAGAGCATCAGTAAACAATTAAACTACAGTTTTATGATGACAGAGAATTTAGTAATGAGGCTTCATATTTGTCTCCAACACGCAATAGATTTGAAATAAACCCCATTCCATGTCAGAAAAAAAGCAAAGCCTGAATTGACAGTGCAGCAGAGAATTTATTTTTTCCCTTTTCTCCCTGGCTGAAGTTATTATCACAACTGCTAGAGAATTTGTGAGATTGGGAGATAAGAATCATTATGATCCATTGGGGACTCGTCAATCACAGCAAACTGCTACCAGAATCGAAATTGCATCTGCATTTGAATTAGCAACATTACTCGCCAATTTAGTTCAGAGTGAACATTTTTCCATTGAAGATGGAATTAAATTAGAAAATGAGTGAGTCTTTAATTTCCAGATTATAAATCACTGAAAATAATTCAACTCCTGTACCTTAAGGCCAATTACATTATCCTAAGCGACATTTTATCTCACAACCTTCCAAGTGATTTCATGATGGGGAACCATCACACAAATCAGTTTTGCTCTAGTAGCAAGAAATATATCTACCCACAGAGTTAGACATAAAATACTAGGAACAGTTTTAATGCTGGAGCTTATTTTACATGAAATTTGATTGTCTGTTTGATAGTATATTTTCATGTATTAATGAACTGATGCATATACCAGAAACGGTCAAGTTAGGTGACCAAATCAGATACAAAATGAAAAAAGTTAGGAGGAATTTACTGGCTTATTGAATTTTTGCCACTACCATGTCACAGTCCTCCAAAAGAACATAACGTGGTACTTGTAATACAAAACAACATAAAAATTTAAAGTCACAGGGTAAAAAAAGCCTTTTTTCCTAAGTGCTCAGTGTTATCAACAACACAACACCACGATGAAAATAATAAGTACTTTGTTTTGGCATATAATAGCTACAATTTGAATTGTTCTTAAAGGAGAAATCAATCGTTTCTAAGTATAAATGTTTTTGGTGGTTTTTTTTCCTTCCTCTTTGTAAGGGCAGAAGAGACTCTCACCAACCTGGTGATACTCTTTCTCCATTAAAAAAGACGCAGCATAAAATCAGAGTTCTTACAAATGGAACGGTCAATGTATGCATATATACATCCAGTGAGCCCTCACCCAACATGAGTTTCCTCTCCTCTTACCTGCTGCTTGGCCCTGACAAATGCAGCAAATGCATTTTTCAAAATGTAAAGATCTGTTTCATCTCGAGACATCCAAAAAAAACCTCCTGATGGAATTGTGGTATCTTTCCACCACAAAGCTTCAGGTTTTGTCCAGATTTTCCCATGCCAACACAACCCTCTCAGGATCCTTGCCATGGGTTCATGAGGCCAACAGGGCCTCGCCACTCAGAAGAACTCAGCACAGTTACAGATCATATTTGCTAATAGCTGCTGGCTCTTGCCATCTTGGTCACTGCTCCTTCTTTCCTTTTATTAGCTCTTCTGCAACTTTTTCAGTGGTCCACTTTCTCTTATTCTGCCATGTTCAGTCATTTTCATCTCTCCCTACTTGTCTGTATTCACAATTCATTTTTGCCATGACTAGCTTTATGGTTGCAAGCAAATGATCATGAATAAAACATACAATACCCTTTATTTTATGTATGTAATATAAAATGCATTTTATATTATTTATATATTTTACATAGATCTACATTATATAAGTAAAATGCAAAATTCACTTTTTGTTCGTTAGCCACCCGAGCTCAAATTTAGCTTTTAATCCTTGCTAATTACCAAATTCCAATTATTTTCATTCGTTTTATTCTAGCTGTTCACTTCATTAGCTTGTTGCATTGTATCTTTAACTACTTACGTTCCAAATAGATGGCTCTACCTTTAAACGCAGTATTATAGAAAACTGTGACACGTATGCCCTACCATAAAAATACATAATATAGTTGCCAATATATTTTTTCACATTGAATGCCATGTGGCCACTCCTGACTTCAGACACATTCGTTTACAGTATGTATTATAATATCATTATCACAGAATGCAGAAACGCTGCTCTATTTTCTCATTATACAACTTGCTTAACTATGTCTTGCATTTTCGTCCCTTTCTGGAAATTGCTTATCTTAATTCTATATCTAAACATAGGCCTCTGTTCAGTATGTCTGAAACAATCTTTTACTTTGTTAGTTAACTTGTATTTTTAAGCACCTAGACCTAGTCTGTGAAAGCTGATAAATTGATTGCAGATGACAGACTGCACTGTCTGTTTGATCCAGGTTAGGCAGAGTCAGTATCAGACTTTATGATATTAAATGGATTCTATGTTTCTCATTTTTCAGTTCATGTCAACTATCATCAGGTTGCTATTGATGCCCTAATATTCAAACAGAACTCTTAGAACATCCATCTGCAAAAACCTTAGGGGTATTGTGCCATCAAAAGGAACCTAGAGAATCCCAGTTTTCTGTACAGTGTGATAGTGGTTATGTGACCACAGAGGAAATGAAATTGGATCTAGTAAAGAAGGTGGTTATCATTCAGCAAGCAGAACATGCAAAGACTCAGTCCTTACCCTTCTTGTAAGCTTAAGTTCCTGGAGAAGAGTTATTGGGCATCCTGTCTGCAAGGCTCTGTTTTTGACATGCCCTCTTCCTATAAACTCTTGAACAGCTGCTCCACTTCCAAGACGTTCTCCTTACGGTCAACATTTGCAATCAGATCCTCCTAAACGCCCTACCACTGACTAAGAAGATAACATACTTATGAAGGAGAATCAGACTTTTCACTTGAAGTGAATATGGTTCCATCATCACTATTACACCCATTTTACTTTGACTTTTTTTATACAAAACTTCAAGCATAAATCATGCTCAAAGACTCACCTATCATACATAAATCCAGTGGCAAACTACTGAAGCTAATTGGTCTTGTGATCACACTGAGCTTGTAAGGCAGTTTTCATGTGAGCAAAGTGTTTCTCAACTTGAGAAACACTTTGAGGATCCTTACTTGGGAACTGGATATGTGCAGAATGTTTGACATTCTCTCACCTCTTCCCTTTAAACCTGGAGTCTTCCAAGTCTATCTAAAGACTGTCCCAATGCACTGAAAAGAGAATTACAGCTTGAACCCCAGAGTGCTATGGTGAAGAGATAAGTCCATTCACACAGTGGTTTAAACCTTTTTCTTATAAATGAAGATATAGTCCTTTGGACACATAATTTTCTCACAAAATTAATTGAACCATCTTTCTGTTAAATTTAGTCTCTAATTCCCTATAAATACATTTTTTACCAACCTTTTTTTTTTTTTTAAACCGTTTTGTCATGCTCTACAGATTATACCCAGAATTCAGCAATGCCAGAGTAATTGAAAACTGAATAAAATTTCCCATCGAGATAAATTTTAGTTTTGTTCTGCAATACCATTCTATTATTCTATTCATTTAACTTTTGGAAGGTAGCAAAATAACGATAAATATGGGATTGTTGTGTTTAATTGAACATACAACGCAAAGATGCTGTTTCTCAAGATATTCTGTACCCTTTACTTCCATTTAATTATGTATGAACTCAAAAAAAAAAAAAAAGCCCTCTCAAATAATGTGAGACGTCTACTAGGGGAGAAGATTTAAAGATGATAAATGTTATTTAGAATCACTGTGATATGATTCATATTGTGATGCGATTGGGAACAATATTAAAACCCACCAAGGCTATTATACCTAAATTTTTGTTTCAATTCATGCAATATTGCTGCTGCTTAATATGATTTCTATTTACTTCTTTCCATTGTTAGTGTTTTATTGAGGTTGTGTCGGCTTTATCAAGCTAATCTCTGCTGCAAATGGAGGTCAGCAGAGCCAAAGCACTGGCAAAAAGCCTGTCTCCATTATATTCCGCTCACTATGAATTTGCTTGAAAATCATCTCTAATACAAACTCTTTCTTCACCATTCTTCAATTATAATATTTCTACCTGCACAAACCCTGACAGCTTGATATTTAAAAGCTATATAAACTCTCACAATCTAATTTTATATTCTTTATGAAGAGATACTGTACCTCATTTAAAGTAACTGTGAAAGCATTAATCAGAAGATTTAGAATCATGCAATCTTGGCCATGAATAAAAGCTTGATTTCAGGTAATTTTAATTATAACTTAAAAACATACACAGCTACTTTTATTGACAATGACAGTAAGTCATTAATTTGCATTCTTTGAGTGTCAAGGTGAAGGTAAGTAATCCTGTCATGCCCTTGCTAGAACACAATTTGGTAAAACAGGATATTGTAGAAGCTTTATAAATCTTATATCTATATTTCTCCCTGTACTGGTCTAGGAAATAATGAAAAAGAGCATCACATAAATTTACCTACCAAATGGGGTATGCTCTCTCCTGAACACCCACACATAACTTCCATTAGTATAAGATATACATGCGCACCAAGGGGAAGGATTGTCTGCCAGATATACAAAGGTCTAGAATAACAGCAGAATTAAAGTCCCTTTAATAACTTCCAATCTATTCTAGCTCACCGGGAAGATATGCTTGTTAGTTTGAGTTAAGCCTTGAACCTAAAATATTTGCATAAAAATAACCGAAGGTACACTACAATGGAATAAACTGAGAGACAGTCTTAAATCAGTTTTGGTTTAAGATTTAGGTTTGCATACTGCTAATTGTAGTTTAAAACAAGGAAACTCAATTAAAAAAGAAAACTAGCAAGCCAAAACCCTCAAAGTTGTTTTTCAGGACTTCTTGTAGTAAGTTTCTAAATACGTTTTGGGATAGGTGATTGAAATCTGACAAAAAAACCCACAGCATTTTATAATAATGTCCCGCAGCAAAACTATGGCACCAATAACTAAACAATACTTTATCACCTTTGCCACTCTCAACAGCTCCCATTAATACTGAGATCATAGTGTTAGGCCTTCTATTCCCCAGCTGACCATGTTAGTGACAGCCAGGGCTTAGGCAATGACATTGAAAAATATTTGCTATGACACAGCCACAAATCACTGCAAGACAAGTTTAAAACTCAATATTCACTGAACTTGCATCTGTTCTTTTCTTGTTAGAACATCAACAACACATTTATTATAAGTTGAATTCCTCAAAGTATCAAAGCATTGATGGAAAGTGATAAAAATTATTGTCTGATAAAACTAGGTGCACAGAGGGGCCTTTGTCAAGTCAGTTATTCACATGAAGCTGTTGTCTGAGAAGGAATCGGTAGGTCTGACAAAGAGATTTTACTAAGACTGGTGTTCATTTCCATGAAAAGCACCCAGTGCATGAACATAAGTATACGTAAATCAAATTTTCTTAATGGTCATATCATATAGGTATTGATTTCTATTTCCATCTCTCCCTGGGAACCTAAGCAGACATTCGATGACGTAGTAACAGCTACAGGACATTGTTTTTTCCATGTTTGGATCTTCTTTGAACAAGATGCTTCTGAAGCTTCCCATTTCTGGGCATGCTGATTGGCAGATGTCCTAAATATGCAACTCTAAGAGAAAACGTAATGCTTTGAAATCACCAGGAGATCTGTTCAAACAGAACAGAAGATAGCCTACAGTAGATCTTCTGGTATTCCTTACTATAGGAAATTTTGGACAAGAGCATGAACAGGACCACAATAGTCTCAGGCAAACTGAATGCCAACAATTCCATATACGGATGCAAATGAAAGATGGCAGTAGTGTATTGCCCATATCATAATCCAATGACTACAAAAGCAGAAAAAAAAATAAGAGGTCACTGGACTGAAGGTGGACTGGAGATATTATTCTCCTGAAAACTTTCTTGTGCAACCTACTCTAGGGAATCTGCTTTAGCAGGGGGTTGGAATGGATGTGCCCCTTCCAACCTATATGATTCTGTGACTGCAAATACTGGGCCAGCCTCCATATCTCTGTTCCCCAGTGAGTATTTCTTGTTGCTGCTGCATGATTATAGGCCAAGGCAGACTGCTGGGCTGATACAGCAAGGATTCTCTTGTGCTGTTAAAGGGCAAAAGTTGTTTCTAACACATGCTGAACTCCGTATTAAAATTCTCTAATCAGATTTCTTCTGGCCCACATATTCTAAAAGATGATTTACTTGATGAAGACTATTTTCAGTAATAGCAAACTTTCGGAGGCACTGAAGAGGCTGCTCAAGAAGGGGAATGATTAATTCTTAATAGCAAGTTTCGCAGCATATTGAATGACACGTTCTTACATTATATGTTGATATATAACACGCTGGCCCTATGCCATGCTGACTAGTAGGTCATTTCCAACAAGGCATCGTTTATAGATAATGCAATAGGTAAGGGACAGAGCCATAAATGCTGGCTCTTTCAGTTGTACCAAAATCTTCCGGAACTTCATTTTGGTTTGAAAGATGACTGTCTTGGCTATTGATATTAAGCAGAGGCAGTAAGAAATGTGTGCAAGACCAATCCTGTTCCTGCTTCCCTGAGGCAAGAGGCATAGCCTATAGACTTAAATTTAGATGAAGCACAGAAAGTTAGACACTTGTCTGAGGGTTAATCAAACTTATTTAATTAAAACTTTCTTACAGGTTAGTATGCCTCACATCAGTTTAACTGTCAAGTATGTAACACGTATATTAGTGCTTTCTGCACTTCCCAGTACTTGCAAGAACTCATAACTAAAATAAAGTTTAAAAATGCATACAGTATACCCATATCATTACAGCTGCTTCGAAAAACACATTTTCATTAAATAGTTACAGTTTTTACATCATCTTCCTCATTTTCTAACTTAAGCGTTTGTCCTTAACACTTTATGAACTTTCTTAGGGTAATGCTGTAATACGATGGAAAGTACAGCAACATTAGCAGGGTGGCACAACCCTAGGCTGCAACAAATGAGAAGAAGACCAAATGCAACAACCACAGATGAAGAAACAGAAGAAAAAATTTGCTTACTTCTGAAAGACATCACAGACACAGGGATCTCCAGCAAAATACTTCTGCCTCCACTGCTAAGCCTTAAATAAGGTCTGAGAAAGGGTGGATCCTGGCTCTAGCCCTTCCAGTCACTTAGGTACATTGCATGCACCTGAGCTTCCCTGGGTTGGCTCTGCCTTCCACCAGGTGCTCAATCACTGCTTCAGACCATGACTTAGCATTTCCACTACACTTAGAAATCTAGATTGCTTGGCCAGGCTGGATAAAGATGTGATTTTTCCACTGCAGTATGCCTTTTTGTACATGCAGTGTTGAGCTTACTATGGTCTCTATAATTCTTCTGCAGAATTCATCTTCCAGTAATAATGTGGAACCAATGTCAACCAAATAATACAATATAATAATAAAATATAATGTGATAATAAACGAAGTATTTCTAAATACCAGTGGTAATTCCATGCTAGCTCCTGTGTGGAGCCAGGAGTTGGACTTGATGATTTGTTTCCAACTTGGGTTGTTCTATAATTCATATTTTAGTTTATCTCTTTATACATCTTTGCCTTTTCTTCACTGATGCTCCCTTTTTGAGGTATCTGATTATATAATAACACCAAAGACAACATTCTGTTTGCATTAACTCCTTTGACTCCAGGGAAAAAGTACATTCTTCTACCTACTAGGTTGAACAGTCTTCATTTAATTTTGTACCTTTGGACCTCTCTCATCAAGAAAAGCAACCCAAAAAGTGAAAATGGTAGGGAACATCTAGATAGCCTGTTAGAAGCAAAATTGGTATGAGAAGTTGGCTTTAAAAAGTAAATGCGTTACCTCTTCTGTTTTAGCTTTGGGCAGTCTGGACTGGTACTCTTCCAAACATGGACCCAGTCTCAGTGGTCTGGGTGCCAGGGAGGACTGGAGCTCTATCTTAATATCTCTGTCTGTCATCTTGTCTATCTCAGAAGACCAGAGAGAAATTCGAAGAAGATTACAAATTTATGCAGCAAAAGACTACATATTGCATAAAGATTTTTATTTCCTTTTTGCGCTAAAAGAATATCCAGTGAGTTTCATAGAGTAGTTTTATACAGTTGTATTTGCATATCAAGTTATTATCAGGCTTCTTAATCCCTTTGTTAAGATCAACAGCAGTGTTGTTTTCAAATTGGAAGCTTTCTGTGTCCGGAAACTATATCTTGTCTTACTAGTGGAGTGACCTAGAGATCTAATTGGCATTTCCACCAATTTTGCAAATGTCTCAAGCTCTTCAAAGTTTTTGTGAAAGTTCTGATTTAAAAGAAAATACCTACAAAATTCAACCTTCAGTGAGCTTTTCAATGAAACAGCCCAAATATTTTCAGTTACCTATTTTGAGGAACAAATCTTCAGCTTTTTCTCAGCTCAGGTAATAAAACATCTTGTTCCTTTGGCTTTTCTCTAAAATCAAGACAAAAGATACATTTCTAGAGATGATGTGAAATGAAATTGAAATGAATGAGTACTGGGGAAAAAAAGAAACCTTTAGTGCTAGAAATGCTTTGTTATGACTGAATAAACTAAATATGCTTAATATGAAAGGTAATGATGCGACTGATTGAATAGTTTGACATTACTGCACATGAAATATCATTAACAGGTTCAAGATGGTTTTATATCAATACCACATCTCAGAATAAAATAAATGGAAATATGGGACTACAATAATTTGTCACTGAAGCCTTTCAGTGTCGTTTAAAAAAATATTATCAGTGAAAGTCTAGTCAGCATTACCTGGAGTGTCAGAAGAAATTACAGCCTCGTGCATGTTTGAGAGTAGGCCCAGTTAAACAGTTTGGGATACCTGCAACATATGTGTATCTGTGAGAGGACAAGTACATACCTAGTAGCCCCTCCATCTTTGCCTCCAATAGGCACCACCAAGTCATACTGTATTGACTACTGCTACTAGCTTTCAGAATGTGAGGGGGCATCTGTGCAAAAGCACCATGACCCCCTCTCATGTCTCTGAGTGAGGACAAAGCAAACTGGGGAAACTCTGTCACCAGATCTCATACATGAAGCTTTTAGGAAGAAAACTCTGCCATTAGTGTGTAGTCACCACAGATACATACCCATCCGTAAAAATATTAGGGGGGATCCTGCAAACAGACATTCAGTGTTTGCCCCCTGTATGCCTGTTCTTTCTGCATTGTGGTAGCAGTTCTCAGCGCAACTCTAATGAGAGCTGCCTGTCTGTGTAGGTGATGTTTCCTGAGCAAGCCTGGATGGTGTCAGGCTTATTGCTATTATTTGCAAGGTGGTCTTGTGAGCAAAAGACTGCACTGCAAACTCAAAGATCCAAGATGCATAGCCTGTGTCAGCATCTAATGGCCAAATGATCTACCTATACTCACCATGAGGATTAGCCTACATGATAAAAACCCCTTAGATTTTGATACAGCTTGGTTCTCCCTTGATACAGGCTTGGTTCTCCTTTTCACCTTCCAGAGGAATCACAGTCAGCATTTCAGTATTCACCCATGGGACGCAGATACTCACAGCCATCTCAATCAGTATAGGCCATCGCCTTGCATGAAAGCACACAACACTGAGGGTAGCAAGCTGTAAATCAGAATGGTAAATCTGAGCTGGCATTTTGTGGCTACTGTATTAGCTGCAGTTTCTCTGCAGACATCTCGTTGCTTTCCCATTGCTGGCAACAACAGAGGTCAACAGTACTTCACTTACACTGCTGTGTACAGCCTCAACATGCTAATCACTTCTGTCCATGGAAATTTATTTTCCATAGAGCTGTGTCAGGTGTTGAGTGTACACACACCCTACATTTTCTTCCAGGTTCTTGCTCCATCTTGAAGGATGATCACCTCATCCCTCACTGTTTTGGTCTCCTTAGTTTTATCTCCTTCATGTAGGTCAATCTCTGCTCAAAGCTCATTACACCATTGATGCTAACCAAAAAGTGGAACCAAAAATGAGAACATGCTTTAAAATATAGCCACATATCATCAAGTATATGTGAAAGACAGGGCTTCTCTTTGGTAGAAGATTGAGTAACATGGAGTAAAAAGTTAGTGTCAAGAAATAGTATATTTATGAAAACACTGAGACTTGGATGGACTAAAACAAGTTTTATGATTACTTTTAATCTCCCCGTAAGATTTTAAGTTTTAAAATGTTTTATTCTGATGGTTTCCAAAACAAGCTTTTCCTTTCAAAAAACTTAAAACCTTAATTGAAATTATAGCGCTATAAAGATTTTAAAACAAAGTTTGAATTGATTCTCTGCCTCTTTTTATTTCTGAGATGGGTGATTGCTTGTAATGCTGAGAGCTTGAGGAGTTCTATTTTTTTTTTTTTTTTTTTGTCATCCAAAATGTCTGTTTTTATTTCTTCATTTTTTTTTTTTCACCCAAGGTATTTTCATGTGAATTCTATTTTAGGTCAATCAATGTAACTTCTTTCTGCTAAATCATTAGAACTTTTCCTTTATTAAGAAAATGAAGCCCTAATGTCATTCCACTCGGGGAAAAGAAAGTAACAAGTTGTGACACACACAGAGGATTAATGTGGAAAAGTTGCTAACTCTGCGCGTATTTTTTCTATTGTGTCCTCCTTTCCTTTGATTTCTTTGCAAATCCTTAAAACTTCATAAGCTGCGTTTACGTTAAGCTGTTCCTGATATGCTCCAATAAGTGTGCTTTAGACACATTGTTAACATAAGGCCAAATCTGTAATACAGCATGGACAATTAAGTGCACAATTTTTGTATAAATGCAAAATCCCTCACTGTGAATTATTTAATTAATGCTCTACAGTTCATTTAATAGCGCTCTTTCAAAGGCCATTTCACTCACAGAAAACTAATTTCATTCTTCGGGTTGATTTAATTAGATTGTATGATATATGGTATTGCTAATTCAGAGGCTCTCTTTGCAGTGTCTAGGCCGCTGCTCCTATTGTCGGCAATCTGTCAGCCCCATTTTTAACAGTATTGAAAAATTCAAGCTTTATTATTGCTCGCTCACTCTTTCTCTCCCATCAGGAGGAAAGTAATGAGCTTTTCTTCTTATGAGAGCAAGCAGAGAGTGTGGTGCCCTTAGCGCTTCAGGCACCGAGCAGTATTAACAGCCTGATTCATGAGTTAAGTTTCTAACTGCCCGTGGCTATTAGCACTCAGTCCTTTGGCTGTCATTTAGTTAAAAAGACTCTTCGGTTAATTCACTCTTTTAATGAGACTGTGCTATTCAACTAATGTATTTTACTGTATGAAAGGTCACACCAGGAAGCAAAACAGATTGGAGGGAATGTAGCGGGAAGCCTGGCTGTCAAGAAACAGTTCAAGCCTCGCAGGCATTTAGCGGTCCCGGCGCTGTAATGGGCTGGGGAACTGATGGGCCAGCGCTCACCTCAACAGTTGAGCGCCATAAATCACAGCTAAATAGAAAGCAGATTAATCAGAGCCACAGACAAAAAGAGCACGTGTTTCATTACCCATATAATCACTAACATGATTGCCAGACAAGCCAGGGAGCCGTACACAGGGCTGACAAAGCGCGGCATGGCACAGGGCTCGGCCAGGCTTAGCGGCGGCCGCGCGATCGACTCCTCGGGCTGCTGCTCTGCTGGCTAGGAAAGGCAGCGACGGGGCTGGGGCAGGCACGAAATAACAATGGGAAGTTGTGGCCATAAAGGCTTGTGTTTGGTTTCCATAGAGCCCTCTGCCTCAGCGTGGGCTGCAGAAGGAGGTGGTGAGATGCAGGCCTCTGCACTGAGCAGGGTCCAGCACTCCTGCTGCCTTCAGGTGTCCCCTGAGCCTCCAGACACCTGCCAGCATCAGCACACGGCACCAAGCTTATGGTGACAACTTCTGTGCTTCTCCAACATCATTTGCTCGCGGTGCTTGTCATGTCACCAGGAAGTTATATGCAACACACACACCCGCATTGCTCAGCTTCTCCCTGCTCTGCCTCAGCATCTCTGCGTGGAATGTCCAATCAAACATGTTTTTCTGAGTATTGCTCGTTAATGTACCAAAGGAGAAAATGAGAGGAACCTCTAATTTTAATAGCTTCGCATCTGCCTGCCAGAGCGTTAACCATCTGAATTATTGTGAGGGCATGTGTGTGTTTTGCTCATTTTTAATTAGTGTCACTGGGGGAAAAACTTCAGCACTTTAGGGGCAAAAGTATATTATTTTTTAGAAATTGTAATTCCCTCAAACTACGGTAAACAAATCATTCTGATTTAAATTTCCCAAGCAACTTCCAAACAGGGAAACCGTATGTTTAATTACTAAACATCTGTTGCAAAGAATACCCCTAGCTTTTGCAGCACTGATATCGCTGTATGAATTTTAAAATCTGTCAGCAAGGGATCATGAAAGCTTTGGGAGCAGAGAGCTGCTCACTTTAACCCCTGAACCAGATAATCTAACAGTAATCCATTCAAAACTAATCAAACATTTACAGAAACGCACCAGCACTGAGGAAAACAATTCATCATCTTCATATGCTCATTACACTTCCAACATCTCAATCTACCTATGTAAATGAGACCGGGGATCTGACATCAGGTCCATGTACAGAAATTATAAACAAATATTCATCCATTATGCTGCTGAAATTTAACAGCTGGAGCACTAACAGTAGCTGAACTCCAAGCCCTGAGTATCAATTATTTATGAACCTAAAACTGACAAGACTGTCTAGGTGAATTAGCTGCATATGTCAAGCTTTGTTATAAATCCCAGCCTACTGTAAAACTCATTTTCATAGAATGTATGTACAAGGCTGACAATATATCAACAGTACGGCATTAATAATTTAGAAGAATGGTACCATAAGGGAGCACCTAGAAACTCTGCTCTGCAATATAGTTGATATTACAAATAAAAAAGTCAAATAAAATGAATTTCCCATAAACAGAGAATCAAATAAAGCATTTCTCTATGATTTTATATTCAATTTTCAAAAAACTTACCAGTTGATAGTTCCATTTTTAGGAACCATAAGCGTCTCCTGAAGTTGTTTAATTTTTTGCCCAGTGCTAAAAATGCCTTTGAATTTTTAGTTCTGTTGATGTAGGCTGTGTTGCATTTATTTTATTTTTACCGAATGAGATCAAAAAGTAAGCAGAAGGTAAGAGGCAAAAGGAAATTGTTGTTTGCAGCAAGCAGTACTGCATGCCGTGGTTTAAGACCCTGAAATATAATAAAGAGACTAACTGTAAGTACACTTAATTATAGGCTAAAATCTACCTTTTGATGAATGCATATTGCACAAAATGAGACAAAGGCTGCTCTGATCTGGTGGTAGAATTTGGTTAGATACGTTAACCATTGGTGCTATTTGAGACATTATGAAGTTTCTTTGCTTTCTGTTGTGTAAGAAGTCAATACAGAAGCTACTGGACGCTAAGTGCAACAACCTACATAGCATAGTGGAACAAAAGGGTAGTTCTAAACCGGAACTATTATCAGCCTAAGAAAAATTCTGATCTGGAAGTCTACAGTGAGATCTAGAAAAAGGACCTATCCAAACTTTACCCAAAAATCTTACATATTCAAAGGCAGGTTGGAATTTTGCAGTTCTCTCCTACCCCAAAGAACAGTCACCAACAGCTTTGTTGAAGCAATGCACACAATTACTCAAAACCTGAATTTTGTTCAGAAGCACCTTGATAAGCCTGTGTATCATCTAACCTATGCCCATAAAGGCATGGCTAGTTGCTATTCAGGAAGTTTTGTCCGCACAAAAAAAATATTAATACACACTCTTTACGAGAATTTATGACTACCAAATAAGCGAAATTTTATCTCATATACAGTAGTAACCCATATTTTGATCTGTGAACATTGGCCTTCTTTTTCTCCACGGCACAGCTTTTGATTATTATGAAAAGTGGAAGGAGGATGGAAGGAGGGAGAAGAGAGAAAGACTCAACCCCAGACTTGAGTGAAACACCACATCTGAAGGACAGTTAAAGGGAATCATTAGCATTCAGTACATGAGGCTACTGTTGACTTCCTGGGGATTGCTCCCATGCTTAAAGTTAGTTCTTGTTTTGTGTACTCCTTCATTGGGATCCATATAAAAAACATAGCAACAACTTATGAAAATGTATTTCAGGACTGAGGAGAAATCACTAAAACCTCAAAGCTGAGCTGCACAGTGTTTTTGAAAATATTCCATCAGTAGCAAAAGCAAAAAAATATATATACATTTTCAAAGGATCTGCAATGATCCAAGAAAAGGTGACAAGATATTTGAGTATTTTGGTGCAGTGAAAAGAGAATTTAGAGGATGAAATAGATCCTTATGATGCACACATATACATGAAAGCGGAAATAAAATAGTAGATTTTATCAGGGACATAAGGAAAATGCTACAGTGACATCACTTTATCATCAGGATATCGTCATCTCTGACTCAGGAAATACTTGCAAAAAACTGGGAAGATATAATAAATTTGCAGTATTTTTCAAGAGAGAAAAGCATGCCTTGATGCCTGATACATCAGGTATTCATGGACAAAGAGATTTTTCAAGAAGCTGTTGCTGGTCAGACCCAGGGATACCCAGAGGTCATCCAGTGCATCCTCCTGTAGCACAGAAAGAAGGTTCGTATAACAATTCCTACTTAATTCTTCAGTCTACTAGGAATTTCCATTTCCCACTACTTTAATATTATCTGCATGGGTTATTTGCTTTATGTTTTCATAAGTAGAGTCCAATAATAATAATAATAATTCACTGAGGGTGAAATTCACTCCCGGGCAGAAAGCCCAAGAAAAGGCCTTTGCATTACTCAAGTCATTCCAAAGTGCTTAAAATAGGATTTGTTTGGATTTAAATGGAGCAGAGAAATTATGCTGGCTCTTTCAATAAGAATGACTTCACCTCGAATGCCCCACAGTGCAGTGGTGCTTACTGTCAAAATCCATAAGAAGTGTCCCCACAGAGTTCCAAAGTAGAATGAAGATCTTGTAGTCTGCTCAAAACAATGAATAAAGGAATACAGGCAATCCACAGAAGAAATATCTAAGCTTCATTTCTGGACTTAATTAACTGATTTGGTGCCTGATGACATCTCTCACTTTGCATGTTCTTCTTGTTAATTGATGCTTTTACTATTGCTCCCAGCCTCTTGTTCTTGTTCATACACATGGTACCTATGAAATCTTTCCCAGTAGCTCTTTCTGTTAATGTTCAAAATTCTGCTTGAATACTTCTGTTTTTCCAAAAGCCCTTGGTTTTCTTCTTTGTAACGTAGTAAAGGTGAGCACTGTTCTAGTTGAGATAGGATGGAGAGGTACGCTAGCATTCAGACTCCATATATAACTCCTTTGGGCTTTTGCAACTGAGGGTTAAGCTCAAAAGACAGAGGTCACCAGCAAACAAAGAGTAATTGGAGTACACCTGTGAGTCTGAGCTAACATTTCATGAGATGAGGGCTACGTAGTGCATTTCCAAGGCATCAGCTCAACAGCTGTATGTTTTCCTTTAATTTCTGAGAGGGCTTTTCAACACAATAGTCCTGTGATTTCTTGAAAATTTTAGTTAGAACTGAACCAAGAGCTGAGAGCCTCATAATCATAACTCAGAAACTGGATTTGGAACTGAAAAATAATTCAAAATGAAAAAAATGATTTTTTTTTGAATTGGCTGTACTTGGCGATAACTCTTGACTTATTCTTCTGTGCTGCTGCAATAAGCTATGATTCCAGGGACCTACTTTTGTGACTAAAAGATAACTCTCTTGGGAAGAAAATTGCCACTCTGACATAAATCTATGAAACAGGAGTTTATGGGAAAGTGGCAAATATGAAAAAAAAACAAATATACCAAGCTAAATAGGCATTAATTTATGGACATACTGCTTGAATTCATAAGTGCAGCAGCCATCCAGTGATCCTGGAGAAGCAGTGGTAGTCTTTTGCTAGAGCCTCAACATTGATATAATTAACTATATATTGGTATATGATCACTGCTATTATTTTTTATACAATAGTTTCTAGCTGTAAAATCTCACTTATAACAATTCCTGCTTTTCATTGGAAGTAGTTTATTACTTCCCAAGTCATGCTCATTACTGCCTCTGGGAAGTCAGTTGCATCTTGTCTCAGTCATTTGTTGCTGAGACATCAGCTTTGTTGTTCTGTTCACTGGTAGTGTTGATAACTGACTTTAAAAAGAAGCACAATAAAAGAGAGTGAAGATTGCATTGCATTAATCGTGAATATCATACAGTAATAACAGACATCATGTTTGACTGCATTTTGTCTTTTCAATTAGACTTTACAACTCATAACCCCCACTTTTTTTTCCTGAAAACAAGGTCTCACATTGTAGAGCTAAGAATGAATTAGAAATGTCTAATATCCAACAGTTTTTGCTCTTCCAACCTCAAACTGCTGTCCATATCTAGCAAATGCTACACAAATACCTGTGGATTAAAATGATGTAGTTGTACCACCCAAGATCCTCTGAAAGTCAGACGTAGACTGTAGGGTAATATCACAGTTTAATATGGCATCCAATCATTCAGGTAAGTTGTAACACACAAAGAGTAGAAGAGGACACTGGGACAAGACATCTTGATTTATAGTGATGCCTAACTTAAGTACTGTCCATCAATAGCAAAGATCCCAAAATGAATGCTGATTCACATCAGCCTGAAAAAAAAAAACAATTATCATCATACATAAGTGTAGTAAAAAGGAAGGAGATTCTCTGTTTTCATCTCCTGAGCCTTGGAAGCAGTAACAACAGGCAATATAAGCAGATAACTCGTCTTCAGCTTTAAACAGGAGAGACTGATGACCCAGAAGTTCTACCATTTCTGAGTGTTCACAGCCCTGAGTGTCACCTATCTGGCTGACACCTTGCTAAAACAGCTCAGGGTTGATTCTGCTTCCAACAAAGCAGGTTAGAGCTGCTAATCCTAGCAGTGCTGTTGCTTGTGCACGGCCTATGCACACTCCATACACCAACAATTAAATTTACAAACCATTTCAAAATTGCATACAGCTAGCAACAAAAATGAGGATTATGATATTTGGATGGCTGAACTTGATGCCTGATAAATCTCTACTTTCTACCTTCTTTCCAGCTCATTTGGAGGGTGCAACACATATGCCAGGAGACAGAAGTTCACTAATGATGTTTTATGTGCTCTCACATGGAAAAGGTCCTTGTGGTTGTAACGATGCTGATTTTTTAATCATGCCATCACAGTTGATGCTTAAAACAAGCAGAGCTCCAGCATTATTGTAGAGTGGCTGCCTTTCCTAGGAAAGAAAACCAACAGAGAAACATTAGTGCAAATAAGCAAGGCAGAAAAACAGGGAGCAAGGACCAGGTTTGCAGCTCTGCTAAAGAGAGAGATCCAGTATGTACCAACTTCTGCAAGATTTTGCCTCGCCTTTTAATAAAGAGTGGCCAAAGCAAAGAAATAAATTAAGAGAATGTTGAGAGCTGTTCTTTTGTTTTGGTGCTCTCTTTAGATTGGATGTGAACTGCAACCCTAAATGTACATACATCCTTATGATGGCCCAGGCCTCACCCTCTGATGACTTTTGGGTATCATATGCTGGTGTGATTACTGGAAAGTTTTTATGAAAGTTGGTTTAATTTAATGAGAATCTATCTTGAGAAGCAAGTGAGGAAGGAAATGGACTTGTAAATATTTAAAAGTTTTAAGAGGATTGTGTCATATTTATAGCCTATCATGATTTTACTTCTACAACACTGGTTTAATGCAGAAGAGGAAAAAAATCTGTGAATATATAAAGTGAACTCTCCCCACATAAGGAGAGCAGGCCCTGGGGGAAACAGTCCCTTACTCAGCCCAGTTGCGCAACTGAGTTCCTATGTTACGTGAATCCATGTGGCTACAGACCCTGCACAAGAGTTTATTTCAAGAAAACAGAGAAGGTTTGTTTGAATTTAATGATTGCATTTCCAAAAATAAAGGTCACAGGTTTAGGATTAAGAAATATTCTTCTGGAAGAAGATTCTATTTTGTATCTTTTTATGATCACTTATAACAATTCCTGCTTGTGATCATAGCCTGAACATGAGCAACAGAGGTACATTCTCTAATGGATTAATGTAAGTGAGGCAGCAAGAAAGCCTTTTAATGGTGTGGAATGCCCATTAATGCAGATTATAGCAAGAAATGGGAATTATAAAGCAGATATTGTCTGCACAAAGAGCTGAAGAGGTCCTTCGTTGGTATTTTTCCAGTTATTGAACTATCAGGTGTGACGGCGCAACACAAAATATGGAAGCTCAACAAATGTCATACTAAGTACTTTTCAAAGCTGTAATTGATCATCAAATTCCAATAACAGCTTAGGTACTTTAGTTGATATTGAGATTAATATACAGCTTCCTGCAGCAAGAACCTCTTCAGTTTCTGACCTTGGCTGGTAGTAAAACCCAATCGATATTTAGACCAAGCAAGCTTTCCAGAGAGGATGCATTGAACACATTAGTTTTCTAAAAAAACATACTGCCATCAGCTGGAAAATCTAATCCACTCTGAGGAATATGATGGAACAGAATTGAGTAACAACCCCAAATAAAAATAGGGTTTACTTAAGCTTATTTTTTTTTTTAAAACTCTTTCAGCATCATGATTTTCTACTGCTAGTTTCTACTCAAGGAGGAAGCACTGAATTCTTGCATAAAGAAAGGCATTTATTTTGAACACCCATTTAGAGGACATGGAATCAGCAATACAACATATGTCCAGCAAGACTGACCAATATCTTGACCTTCAAGCTGCCAGCTACATACAACTATTTCAGTGGCCAAAAATAATTCCCTAGCATTCAAAAGTAACAGATTACAAACAAATACATTTCTAACACAGATTTCTCAATGACAAGTCCATTGACAATATAACATCAGTGACACTTAGCTAGCACTTAATTGAAGTCGTGCTTTCATCGTACACATTACGCATTTTTTCCTTTCGATATCTATCCCTTATGCTCATACAAAAATATAAAGTATTACACTAAAATGAATAAAGATTTAATTAATCTTGCCAATGTTTTTGTGGTCTTGCTTAGAATTGTTTACTTTCATCATGTATTAGGCTGAGTGAAGACCAAATTTCCAAAGAGCTTCAAACTAATCTAAATGATTTTTCTCCTGAATCTAAAAATAACAATGATTTTTTTTTAATAGCCATTTATTGGATTAACAGTTTTATAAACATCTAATGGCTCTGGCCAGGAAATGGATGAAACACTACCACTGGCATGCTTTTTCATAATGAAGTGTGCACTTCCCTGTACTGCTAGGCAGTAAAAGATCTGGCCCATATGTGATACACACTTGAGTAAAAGTAAAAATAAGTAGAGAGAGTGCAGCTGTTAATCGCTACCTTTTCCCATTCCCTCAGTGGAAAGCAACTATTTCTATGTACAAGATTAGTTCAGAAGAGCAATAGAAAGGTGGGGGCTGGAGCAAATCTATGCTTTGAATGACACAGGTATGATGCTTACTATAGACCTGCAAACCATGCCCTCTTAAATCAAAGTACTGCTCCACTGCAGCACCTTAATTGTTCCAGGTGGTGTAGTCAGTAAACATTTGCTCAAGGTTTTGTGTGTACTATACTTTCAAGAATTGTTTCCTATTTAAAATATTTGGTTTTGCTTTAGTCTTTGATAAAGTTTTTGTCCCACTGCAAATAAAATGAGCTCCGATAACTTACGTGCACTCTGTCTGTTGACTTACCCTGGTGGAAATGCATTTCTGTGATTTATTTTTGGAACATTCTCATGGTAGGGATGCCTCCCTGCTAGCATGTAGAACTGAAAATGGACACAAACAATGCAATGACACCATGGACACAACTGTTACACTCAGCTCATAAGTAAAGGTATAAGCATTGAATGCCAAATGATGAAAAGACATTCAAATTTAAAAATTTTTTTTACGTATGTTATTACAGAATCAAATTTTTTGATGTTATGGTATAGAGCTGAAACAAAGTGGGATCTAACAACAATGGCATATACAACAATTCCTCTGCAGAGTGTGGGCAGGAACGTCATCTATTCTGGCATAGAGCTTTTGTTCGGTTACATTTCAAGTTTTATTGCCATTGATTGTATAACAAATAGAACAATAATAATACGTGCAGATGGGAGACTATACCTAACCTATGTGCTACAGTTTAACTGAAACATTCCATTTCTCTCATCCCCTTCCAAATGAAGAATAAGGGAGACATATTAGCTAATGCCCCAAAGCCTCGTTATGCCCAATATACTAAAACTCAATTATTCACTACAGGAAGACCTTCCACGCTGAGACTGGATGTAACACAGAACACATATTTAGTGCCAGTGTCCTGAGCAAATAGGCTGTAGAGCCTATTGCAGGGCTGATGCTCCAACAGAGCCATAAGTAGTGGCCCTACAAGATGCAGAGAGGGACAGTTATTCCCAGACATTTGTGGGACAAGCTCACTCACCTGAGCTAATGAAGCTTTCTGGCAGCCCCTCACAGCTCTCAGCACACGAGCTGGGGATTTTTACAGCTCCATTTCACCCTCCTGCTCCTGTTTGGTGACCAGGAGGTGACACTGCAGGCACAAGAGCCCCGCAGGTGCCAGCCCCTCCAAAGCAGTTTTGCATCAGGTGACCGCTGCCTTGCCTTATGGTGAGTAAAAGTCATAAAACTACCATCAGCTCAATGGCTGTAATGACTACTCTGAAGCTTTTTATAGGCGATAAGCTAGTGCAAAGGTCTGCTGGTAATTTGTGGATAGGGTACATTACCGTTATCCTTGAGGAATTTCAGCTTCCTTTTTATATGCCTTTTTTCTCTTGAGGGGATCCTGAAATTAACAGAAGGCGTTAGTGTGAAGCTCTGCCAGAGCCTCTCACTGAGCACAGATCACATTTATTTCTCCTCAGACATCCTCTCGTGCTCCCATGAGAGCTGTAGCCTGCTGATGTGGGGCTGGAGGTCCCCTTCTGCCCCTCGTGGGTTGGAGGGTGACCAGGAGACAATAAAGTAAATAGAAATCTCACGGAAATGGTATAAAGAGGGAACAGAAACCAAACCAAACTGGGTTGGAGCCCAAATGAAAATGGAGGGTGACTAATTTAGCCAGTAATGGCAAATCTCAAGCAACTGGCTTCTGTGCACACTGCTGGGCTGCAATGGATGTGTGCGCCACGCTCTCAGCACCACAGGCAGTACTGCTACCAACAAAACAATCTCACACAGATCATGAAACGTTAAGAAGTTCATTTGTTTAAAGCATTATGAAATAGTTTCCCTTGCAGATCTCATCCTTTAATTTCCTGCACTGGGGCTGAGGTGTGGGACACCAATACTGACAGATCAGATTAACACCTCTGATGCAGAGATTTTCCACTGTGCTACTGCAAAACACATCACTGTTGCAATATGAGCTCTGGATTCTGGACCTGTTGCTCCCTGGGGCCTTGAACAAACTAACACAAAGCAAAAACAGCGAGAGTGATTCCTTCCAGTGGGGAAACTAATCTGCCTGGGCTGCTAATATGCCTTTTGGAAGGGAGAAAAATCAAGATGATGATGAATTTTTCTTCGTCACCTTCTCAGTAAATCTATTTTCTCCCTGCATCGCAAGGCTCCATACAAACATAGGTGCAGCAAATTGCTCAGTATGCATACAGTGGTTGGAAATAATACAAAGACTGCAGACAGAGGAGGATTCTAGTTTTTCTGTGGTACAGACCATGATTTGGCAAACCAGGTATAAGGCCCAACAATTATTCGCAATTACAAAGCTAAGAACTTTTGGCACATTATTTGTTCTAATACACATGAAATTGTGCTAGTTCAAGCAAGCTTTAATTTAATGAAAAACAAGAAAAAGACAGAGCAAAAAAATTATCAGAGAGTCAGTTATTATCCATATTATGACAAGGTCTTCTACTCTCAGAGATGAAGACCAAGATTTCATTAATGTGGGCTTGTGCAGCCCAAAGCCAAACCAAACCATGCCTTGCAATACTTGCTAGCTGTTAGCTATTGCTGCTACCTGACACTTCTACAGTGTTGAAGGGGGAAATAAAACATGTAGGAAAAAGATTCAACTGTGTTTTGTTCTAAACCCAAAGTTTTTCCTCCCATTGAAGTGGCATTTGGGTGAGTTGCCTCCTGCCTGTGGCTCAACATATTAGTGCCAGATAATGGCCAGGTCCCAGTGAAGCAACCATCAGTATCTAATTATAAAAATGTGAGGCACTGAGAAAAAAGCCAGTGTGCCCATGGAATGATTCACCAAAACAGTCCTCAACCTTCATTTTCACTTGATGACATAAGCATAAGCAAACTACAAATATATAGAGGACGTAAGCCTTAGAACTTAAAGTTAAAACATATCTCAGTTCTTAATAAGCAGGGGGGTGGGTTGGTCCAGGTGGTCCCAGATTAACCACAAGAGGATAGTAACTCATGGTGAAAAAAGCACAGAACACATTTTTACAGCTGACATAAATGCACTATGAAAACAGGACTTATTTGTGTTGTATACATATGTAAGGATTTCCTGGATAAAGATAGGATCACTTCAGCTATGCACCAGTGAGGGATTTCACAACTGTACAGAAAACTGTTTTTTACTGCAACATTCACCTCATCATATTCCCTCTGCTTTACAGCTCCAGTGCATGCCGATGCCCCACAGAAGGTGAAAGTTCTTCCTGCTGTTATTCCCAGCCAAGCTGCTGGGAACCCAGCCTTATACACCAGCCCCATGGGGACCCTTTGCTTGGCAATTCCTAAGGATGGCTTTATCATTCCATTCTATGATTCTATTATCATTGAAAGGTTATGAATAGCCCTAGGAAAGTGATACACCCAACTTGGAGCAGTCAGACCTGCTCTCCAATTCATTGGAGCTTAGTCCCTGTTTGCTGCTCAGCCACAGCTTTGACCAAAGACACCTAAATAGTCCCCATGTTGCAGCTGAGGCTTGCCAGCATACAGTTACAGGAAACCTGGACATAATATGACTAAGTCAGTAAACTACCAAGCTACAAACTCACCTTAAAGATGCCATTTGATAAATAATATAGCAAGTGACAGTACCATTTTGAGAGTGGAGAGCCATTCCCAATGCATATATAGCAATGGAGCACAAATCCCTGCATTGCTAAAAGCTTGCAGTGCCTGAGAATGAGGGCTGTGCCATGATTTGTGTTCACATCAGCCTTACAAACAGCAACTTCAGCCCCTGCATAGACATTGAGTTTTATTAAAATAGAGCTGTGAACTCCTATTGCAGCAACATTCCTATCTGGTATTGAAGGTTCCTCCTTTACCAATCTGGGAGACAAGCCTGGATATTCTGCAGGGCCAACAGAGGGAACTGAGTGGGACACAGATTGTGAAACAGCAGTTGAGTTTATTCAGTCAACTGGAACTAATATTTTTTTTTATAAAGGGTTTAAGTTACTCTTATATCAAAAGCTCTAAGTTTCATTATAAATGGCTTTTAAGCCCCCTTAGAACTAATGATTTTACACCAACACGGTTTCAAAATAATGGCTTAGCAACACTGAGGGCTGGCAGTGCAACTACAGGAAAGCAAAGCACAGCAAAGAACCATGGCCTTCCGAGCTGCACCAAGCAAAGCACCAAGGGGCTCTTCTCCCTTCCTTCAGCCCCTTTGAGGGTGCTGGGGCTCAAGAACTGTCATGGTGTAACAATCACAAAGGAGAACACAGAGAAAGGGTAATATAAGAGGTGCAATAGCAAAGGGATCAGTGCAATAAAAGACGCTACAAAGAAAAAGAGCTCACCTGTCTCTGAAGATCTGCACTCGCAGGAAAACTCCACAAAGGATGGATCTCCAACCAGAGAACCTTCCCCAGTGGCAGTCAGCCCTTAAATGAGGTCTAAGAGAGGTGCAGCCAGGCTCCATCCCTTCTGATCACACAGCTGAATTGCCTTCACCTGTGCTCCCAGGGCTGACCAGGTCCTTTTCCCAGATGCTCAATCAGTGGCTCAGACCATGACTCAACAGTTGCCATACACCTGGACACAGTGAAAAAATACTTGCTCCCTATCAGAATAGCCAAGTTTGGTTTTTTTGTTTTTTGTTGTTGTTGTTGTTGTTGTTGTTGTTTTTGTCTATTAAAAATGGCAGCAAATAGAAATGGGAAATGCGTAGTAGGTCTCTTTCAATATCAATGCTTTTGGTACTGTCCTATCAATCAGGTTGTTTTTTTCTTTAGGATCACTAATGTTCTCTCAATCAACATTTTCTCCTCTAAATACTACCTATGTGATGGAACCACATGTACAGAGATATTTGGTGTGGGGAGTTTCTTTGCTTTACTACATTTTGTCACAGCTATAGCTTTATTCTCAAAAAGTCAAGTTAATTGATGATCCAAGTCAGGTGTCCAAAAGTAAACTCACTGCATTAAAGCCAGGTCCAGACAAATCCCCTCCTAGCATGGCTGCTCCTTCTCAGTATCAATCCCAATGTTTTTGTTCCTTATGACCTCTTCAGGAGTTTTTCCATGGCTGAAGTCCAAGGTCCACCACGCACTGACAGGGGTGGGAACTGCTCTGTATCATGGCAGCATTCAGAAGAAGAGAAGCCAGTCATGACTACTGGCTGCTCCACGCTGCTTTTACAGACAGCAATTTGTATCTGTAATGGAGTAGAAAAAGACTATTAACTCAACCAATGCACTACATATTAATTACCAAAATCATTAAAATAAACGTTTTAAGTACTACTAAGGAAGCAATTAGAAAAGTAACTTTGTATATAATACTTTTAGTTCTAGAATGAGAAATGTATGTGACTACTACGGGCCAAAACATGGCACATTTAATTTAAACCCTGGCAGCAAGGGGCAGGTTCCATTGCAGCTATAATAAATTACATACAAGTGCTACAGAACAATAACAAAAACTGTGAGCCATCCATTTCAGTACCATTTACAAGAAATCAATATCAATACTTAATGCAATACTGGTGAAAAATGAGCAAAGATACAGAAAGCATAATAAACCAGTAATGAAAGACCTTGCAGTGTTTCACTTTGGAAGAAAAAACTAACTGTCTATATTTTCATGTAGAGGGATATTTCACTGAGGCAATGTGCTGGAGGTATGAGTGTTTTGCAGATCTAAGTTTAAAATCACCTCTTTATTAAATTTAAAAAAGTTTTTTAAACTGCGGATTACTAGCTTAGTAAAACTCATACATATGGAAGGAAGCATTTCATCTTCCTGAGGTCCTGAATATATTTTTCATTGTACTGCTTTAGATCAAGCATTGTTCTGCTGTGTACCTCTCTGAAAGCATGGGCAAGGGCACTTGCTTCTGCCAAATTTGGGTATTCTCTTTGGGAAATGAAAGGCTTGAGCTTTCCATTTAAACTGTCGAAGTGAATAGGAGATATCATCAGGTAGCCCTATTTCCCCCACTGGTTTTGGACTGCCATCCTCCTCATCATCATCTCTTTGCACTGTCAAGATAGATAAGTAGGTAGGTAGGCAGTAGGTAGGTAGATAGATAGATAGATCAATGGATGACAGACAGACAGATTAGAAGTCTGACTACCAAGTTTATTCTAAGTAAAAGAGCGTTCCTTTCAACTAAAATCTAGAAGTCTGTGAATTTTTCCGACTCCAGTTCTGAGCTCAGAAAGTCCTAGATGTGCCAGTTGATACTTGCAACAGCCTTCATACGTGGTGAAGCTCTTTGCAAAGAGGAAGATGAGCAACTTCATTTTTAATGAAACAATAAACAGATTTAGTTGCAGAAATCAAAGGTTTGGACAAGGGGGTAAATGTTTGGTGGAATCTGGAGGAGAGCTGGAGCTCAGTGGAGGACTTGTGCCCTTTGGAGGGTTTCTCAAGAATGCACACGGCAAAGACTATCAGTAACAGCGACAGAGGTACTCTGTAATCCTATTGCAAGGCTTGTATGATTGGATTCCCTGTGAGATAAGGATGTCTTGCAGTACTTCATCTTTCACACACTATCAGTCTTAAGGAGGCTGAGGAAAATATGACGAGGCTGAGAATGGCTGCATAGGCCACCTTTATCGGTTGTCCTTCAGCTCAGACATCCAGGAGAGTTTATTCCTGGCAAGGACCATCTCAAGAAGGAATTCATCAAGTGTTAGTATGTGAAAAGAGTAAATGAGGCTGCTCTTTTCTACATAGACCATTTTCTGGGTTTCGTTCATGCAGTTGTTAGATTAGTGCAAAGCTAGTAAATGACAAAAAATGACAGACATGGTCAGTCAGGAAGAGATCTTTTTGTATTTGTTCATCTACCAAGTGTAGCACTGCACCCTGGTCACTCCATGCAACAGCAAGAGGAATGGTGAGCAAAAGGACTCTGAGGCTCTTCTGGGGATTACCACAGGGCTGGGACCATCAGGTGGACCAAAATACAAATTCTGCTGTAAGGACCAGGTCTCCATCAGGAGGGGACTTCTTGTGCCAGTTCCTACTTCTGCTAGTTCGTTTAGTAACGGCTATATGACAGCCTGAATTTTTCTCACCTGAAGGCCAAAATAATGAATAGCTACAGTAAATCCACTAATGGGCACAAATAAGAGCACCAGCAACTGTAAATAGTTTGTCGTTGCTGTATCGTATCAAATGGTACCTTACTTGAGCAGGATCCCTTAAGGATCCTGGTACTGGCAGATGGCATACAGCTCTACTCCCATGTTAGCAGGAGTATGTCCAGAACATGTGCAGCTGTGTAAAAGTCAGTGGGAGCTTGGATTATGTGCAAAATGAACAATCATTGGGGAATAAAAATATTCTAATTGTTGTTTCCACTAATCAGCTTTTAAACATATCCCCTCTCCAGGAGGAAATCAATTTTTTCGCAAGTAGTACAAGAGACTCCTATTATACAGTATGAATCAAGTCTAACTGATTAATCCCTTAAGTAAAATTTCTTTGTTTAAATTAATTCAATGCTTTCTGCTGCCACTCAGTTATTTTGCCTGAGGACATCACATTTGTTTGCTCACTCCTACCTGTCTAGGCACACCCATTCAGTACTGTAATGCTCTCATTAGTTAAATGGATGATCCCTCAATATAATTATATGAAACATATTGCAGTAAACATGCTGTCTCACTCTTTAGATCTGCTTTTCATCACGGAGTCCAATCTGATAATTTAAGCATGACTCTATCTGAGCACAAGCGGAAATGGCCCAATCCAAATCCCAAAGAATATTTGCAGCAGTTTCAACAGCCTTTGAGTTTAGGCCATAATGAGATTACAACCATTTTTTTTTCCTGCAATTGTTTTCTGAAAGTGATCCTATACTTTTACCTCAATAGAAAGAGATGCTGGGAAGGGTTTGGGGAAATAAAAAGTTGAATACCCAGTAGATGGTGCTGTAATCAAATTCTAAAACCTGTTACACGAGAGCCACTTAGCTGTGCCATGGCAAGTTTCTGCAATGATTAAAGAAAGTGTATTTTCTTTCAAGGCATATCATTGCATTTAAAACACTTATTCATCTGAAGTAGTAATCGCATAGGTAATATGGTGAAACAACATCGAGGTTGAAGAAATAAATAATGTGTGTTGAAGAAAAATGATTTATGAATCTCTTCTCCACGGTCCTCTGTTTGCAGGAGACTTTAATGGAAGCACAGATAATGCATTCATTTTGGGCAAGCAAAACAGAATTCTCCCATCTCTGCAGCATTCTGTACTCCAGCTAGGGAAAAAAGTCTTAGCTTTTTCAGACTCTCTGACATTGTTGCTATAGTTCCCCACCACCTGCTCTTCCATATCTGATTCTCAAATTCACCCATTTTGTAACAGGAGCTGAACCTCAGCCACGTCCTGAGATCAGCCTCCTCCACAACCGTAACTGAAGGTCGCTGCTGTTGATAACCTTTCATCTCCTCTCCAGGTTTTTCTGACAACTTCTGCTTAACCTCTGAATTGCACCCATCTGATCTGCAGTTCTCCCAGGGAGGGAACTCCTGGACGTGTCAACAGGAGGAGCTGGGGGAAATTCAGCACTGTTGAGACAGACACATGGTGGCCTTGGTGGTACCTTGCGGGAAGCTAGGGGCCATCACTGACCAGTAAACATGGCCAGAAAGCCATGCTTGTGCTTGCTGGGCCTAATTTCTTGAGAAAATAGTTCTATTTGTTGATTTTTATTTGAAGGGCAAGCGTCCTTTCCAGAAGGAACAGTGCCTGTGCACGGCTTCCCTGGCCAAGGCCTTGATAAGCCGCGGCCTACGTCATCTAGCTTTTAAAGAAGCCTTTAGACAAAGTTCTCATTCACTTTAGAACACTTCATTCAACGCTTCCCTGAGCAGTGTGACTACAAACGCCGTACACCTGCTTAACAGATAGCCAAAGTCTTAAGAAAACTGAACCAAAAGAGAACTTTGTCTCATAAATCACGTTTCCTCCAGTAACAGTTCTCACTTGTGCAGAATGCGAAGTTGTGGCAAAGATTCCTTGGGCTATGGAATTTCATTTAGCACACAGCCTGGTTTTTAAATGAGAAATATAGCAGGGTGAATGCATGTACTTCTCTGAGCATAAAACTCCCTTCCCAGTGCTGTTAATGCACCCGTTACAGCCCTCGGTACCCATGCAGGTTTGCACTGAAGCCAAGGGAAGCTGCACAAATACATCTGAGGACAGGATTTTCCCCCTAGCATAAATTTTTCAGAAAATTTAATTATTATGTATGATAATTTTGGCTAATGAATACATTTGTATGATTCATTTATTATGTATCAGTCATTTGTAAGGTATCCACAGCATGTTTTATTAATTATTATTAAAACCTTGTATTTACTTTAAGCCATATCTCATCAGGATTCCTTCTTTGAAACGCTGTAGACTCTCTTTTAACCTCTCCCAATCTCAGACCTGATTTCTGCTTCAGCAAGATGCCAATCTGGTTTCTATAGAAGACAATAGGAGGCTTTTCAGTGCTTTCAATGGTCTGTAGATCGGGGTAATTAAACACAGAAGGATATCATTAGGTCATTGGCCTATACCAGGCATATAGGTAATAATTTGTGACACAGAAGGTGGGGGTGGAACAAACCTGAAGAATCACAGGGCTTTCCCCATTCGTGGTGTGAGAATGACCGCAGCCCAGCCCTGGAGGGGTTGTGGTTCACAGACCATCACTTCTGCTTTGCCTTTGTCCAGAACCCAGAGGGTAGGACCCTTACCCAGGACCATGACTGCTGTCGTGTCATTTCCTTTTTCAATTCATAAACAAAAGGATCGATGTTACCTTATGTTATTCTGCTGGCTCTTCTGTTGTAACATTCTGCCATTGTAAGGATAGAAATTTCTGTTCTTTATGGGATTTGGGGTTTTTTATAGAGTGCCTGTTGAAAATAAACTACGTTTCCTTCCACATACTGCACACATATAGTCTCGTATCTCTCCATTACCAGTTTTGTCCAAGCCAGGATCAAATGAGGCAAAATTCTAAGAAATAGAGAAAAGGGAAATCCCAATTACTTGACACTAAAAAGGAGCCTCTATCATTGACCATCAGAAGTGTGAGTAGATTATATATATGTATAAGAAGAGATAAAATTAATTCAATATACATTGGAAAAGGAAAATAAAAAGGGTGAGAGAGCCCTTGTAAGGGGTTGCAGTGAGACGCTGCATAGTTTGTACCAGGAGAACAGCCCCAAACATAAGGACCTAAAATAAGCTGAATACTGAGGCATAATAAAAATGACACCAATATCTGGAGGGGGAAATACTGTTTGAATTTCCACAGATATCAGAAGTAAGCCGTTAATTAAACACAGGAGAAAAGGAGACAGGCAGATGCTGATGCTGGTCATAAGCAGAGCAGTCTGCAAGAGCGCCCTTCTGACTACCCCAGAAATAAGGGAAAGGATGCTGAGGTGATAGTCCTTGAGTGGGAAAACCACAGAAGAGAAATAGATCGTCCTTTTTTTCTCCACTGTGACCACCTTGTTTGCCTTTCAATGCATTGATTCCCAATATTTATTGAAACATGTTACCGTTATTCTCATTTTTCACACTTAAGCAGCATCAAAGGAATAAAATGCCAAACTAATTTTGGAGGTAAAACAAGCAAATGCATTTTCTCCCCACATATTTTGGTGTTGAAATTCGACTCGGGCTGAATTTTTACAGCTAAATTGCAAACTCTGGAGAAAAAGAGGGTTTCTATTTGGAGCCCTAATACAGCTTTCATCACACGGGCCCAACTGCATTGCTGTGCCTCCAACCCTTTCATCCTGAGGTGTGCTATTTGAGAAATGCCTGCTTCCAAATGTAGCAAAATGAGAAATTGCAGCGCCTGTCTAACAAATCAAAAATAAATGAAGTAACAACATAAAGGTAAATTTACTGTTATTTATAATTTACCATTTTTACCTTGTTTTCAATTGTCTCTTAGTCCTCTTCATTCTAGGAGCCCATTACATTTTATTATGCTAAACCCTATCTTCTGTCACATAAATTACAGTTAAAGATCTTAATATTAAAGCCTCTTAGCTCCCAGACCATATTTCAGGCTTTGTTCAAACCAGACATTAATGCTGAAATTGAACACAGATCACTTTGTCATCATTACCTATGATCTCAAAAGTATAATACAATCTTTGCTATATATGGCACAAAAAATGCTTCTTTGTATAACACTGAATTATGGAGATATATTGATATTCTTAATATTTTGACAAAACAATAAAACTAAATATGTTAGCTCTTTAGCAGATACCAGCACACCCAGTAATAACAGCTACGGAGGTAAAGGTTTATTTATTCCAGGTAAAATAGAAGATTAATCATATTGCTATTTTAATCTTAATTTTTCCCTGGCATAATTTCACCTTCCTGCTTGCTGATGCAGGAAGTCTGTTGCCAATGCTCATCATCATCTGCCTGTCTTCACAATATCCACCTTTGTTATGGGAACAATATTCTCTTTTCAGTGCCTGCAACTCCAGCAAGGAGAAATGCTGGAGCAGGCTGTCTTTCATCCTCTTGCTTGTTTTTTACAGAATTACCCAAAAGGAAATGTGCTGGAGCCTGGACTGGGCTCTGGGTATGAGGTCTCCACCAGGTTTGAGGTGCAGGTGTGCATCAGCACCAGAGAGAGCGCCATCATCAGTGATATTATTGCTATAAATACATAAGTATCCAGCAGAGAGTGATCTACCCAAAAATCTCTTCCCAAGAGAAGAGGCCTCTGAGGATTTTTTGCAGCCCAGTTGGATGTCTGCTCTTCGAGAAGAGGAGGAGCAGCATCCCAGCTGCAAGAGCAGCTCTCCAAACGTAGACAAACTCCCACCAGCACTGCTCTGTGCGGGTGCTGGTTTGCACATACAGACCTTCCAGGGATGATTTCTCCATTGGAATACTCCCCACAGTACTTCGAAGTACCCCTCTGTCCACTGGTATTAGACTTTGGGGTATAGCAGCGTCTTTCATTACAAAGGGAGGGTTATTTTTTTAATATATACCTTTTCATTACAACTAGGAGTAAGGTCATGAGTTCTTCTCGTGATGGAGGTATAAATATTACATTGTATGGCTGAAATAGTCTGCCTCTGTTTCTGGAGAATACCCTTGGGTAAAATAGTGTGTCAGGGCAGCTGATTGCCTGCTCGTTTCAGTTTGCTTACTTTTTACAAATAAGTTGCAGGACAAATGAATGAAAAGAGAGCACTAGCTTCAGACAATCATATTCACAGTGCATCCCCATTATTGTTTCAGAGACTTGAAGTCTAAATTAGAGCTATTTTTGAAATTAGCACTTTATTTATTTATTTATTTATTTATTTATTTATTTATTTATTTATTTATTTTGGCTGATTTTTTCCTCCCTGAAGAGGTGGGGGGGAATCTTGTTGTGACAACAAGAACATGAGATGCAGGAGAAATGGGAATTCTTCACAGCTTTCTTGGATTGAGATGGACAGATTGCACGGGCTTGGGTTCAGAAAACCTCCCAGCACACGTTGCCTTTGGCTTTGGGAGCAACTGCAAGTGGCTTTGAACCGAAGATGTCGTGTCATGTCACGTGCGAATCAATTCTGGGCAGCCTATAGCTAGAAATAAGCCTTTTCTCCCACATTGGCTTTCTCATTCTTGTAATTCACCCACTTTGTAGGAAGGAGCAATCTGTTCCCCAGTGTGTATGCTGCAGCTGACTCCATCGATTCATTTTTGTAAGAACCACACTGCAGGCTCTCCAGTGTTCTGCACCTTTAAAAGTTGTTCCTCATCCATCTTTCCATTTTTCACCTTCGTACCATTCAGGAGGTGCCACTTACTGATAAATTTTCAAGTATTCCCTTTTCTGATAGTTTTTAGATCCTGTTATTATCCTGCAAGTGCTAAACGATAATGATTCATACGTTCATTTCCACAGATACACAGTTATTTGCAGGGCTTGTTAATTAAATAAAAAGATAATTTCATGTAAATGTTGGTCTTATAAAGCAGTCTCTTTGCCCAACGACTATGTATTTGGATTTGATTTTTTCAGTTTTGTTTTTGTTTTGCTACTTGTTGTTCATACATAAGTGAAGCAAGTGATTGATTCATTTGAGTGAATGAAAAATGCGACATAATTGCTCCAGTCTGTCCAGCCTGAATTATGCGCTGCTGGCACAGGAACAAGTAAATAATACCTCATCTGTTTACTGCTCTGATCAACCTTGCCATTTGAACTGGCGGCGAACAAAAGGGAGAGGAAATCCGCAGTTTGCAGATAGCGCGAGCCAGGAATTGGCAAAGAGCAATTACACAGCAAAACAGGGACCTTGCAAATTCTGCCTGGCACTCAATGGAGCTGATAGAAGGGGCCTTTGCTCCTCGGCCTGATTTAAAATTGTCACCTCTGGGAGAGGTCTGCAGGAAGGAGGTGTCTATTCCCACCCCACTTCTTTGCCAACACCGAGGAGCGCTGTGCTGCTCCGTGCAAGAGGTGTGCTCATGGTTGGCACCATGATTGGCTTCCTTTGTTTTGAATTTTGTTGATCCTCTGGTTGATCTTCAGATTTGTATGTATAAGGCCTTTACAGAAGATTGTGTGAATTTTTTATGACATAGAAAAAGAACAGCTGATAATACAGCATCTCTCTGTCTCTTGGTTGGTTGGTGTCTTCTCTTGGTTGGTTGGTCTTCTTTCACAACAGCAACTTCTTACTATGCATCACCTTTTAAGCGAAGCAGAGGTTAATGCAATGACATTATTCACCTAGAACTAAACTATTCCCAATAATCCTTCACCTTTTAACTGTTGTCCTGGGGTCCCTTGTCCTTGTGACACCCTGGCGTTAACCATCCTTATTTGTCCTTTGAAGACACATGTAATGAATGTAAAAATATCTATTTGCAAACCAGTTTCTGCTACTTCTGGTCTTGTTGGCTGTGATAGAAGTAAAGAACACATAAAACTGGAAAAGCCATCAGCTGATAGCCATAATCACAGGCAGAAAGATCAGAAAGCTTTAGAATAAGCAAGTACAGAATTCCTGGTGGTGTCAGTAGGCAGGGCTCAATACAGACTTCCACTGCTCTATATGGGTTTTTCCCTTTAAACCACATCATTGTTAAATTTAAAAGCTTGACCTGAAATCCACAGTAAGAAATGGCATTTGGAAACATGACTCTACTGAGGTTAGCCAGGACTTAATGTGTTCAGTTTGGATCTGAGTTTTTAACATCCATATCAGAAGAAAAAATGTGTTTGCTTACATATGTTTTTCCCATCCATGATCACTGATTTTTTTCAAAATTATTGGGTTTAAGATTCAGATCAAGCTTTTACAATTTTTGCTACTGACCTTCATTACACTTTTTTCTTTCGCAGCTGTCAAATTAAAGTGATTTATACCTTCTAAAGTTAAAGCATATTTCCGATGATCGTGATAATTATCTTGCAGATAAGAGTCCCTCATGTTTAAGACATTAGGTCGACAGGGGGTTGTAATGGCAGCCATAAGTCACACAAGGACTTATGTCTTGGGGACCATCTTGATGTATGCACCCAAACAGCCACCCCAGTGGGCTCTCAGCTCAACAGAAAGCCAGAAGTACCAAAAGTTCTGTGTTTGAAATACTTGAACATATAATCCTATGTGATTAGCTGGTATGAAAGCGATCGTTAGAATATGTTTTTGAATGCTACTTACAATCAGCCTTACTTCAGCCTTGTTTGTAAGGGAAATACACGTCGTTCACAGGCAAGAATGATCTTTTTTATTCACTCCTTCACTCTATATAATTTTATTTAGTCATTAATTAAATACCCACCAAATCCTAAGGATGCTCACTTGTTTTATTTTGCATGAAATAATTATATTCATAGAAGAAGATGCTAATATGTTTTAAATTCGAGTCTTTGTTATATGAGGAAAATTTAATTTTACTTTTCAAGCATAAATTAGATTTACTGAAATGCAAAGGACTGTGAAGTGGATGGAAGATTCTTTTACATAGAAAAATATTCTTCCTATAAAAATTAATTAGTCCTTACTTAAAAAAAAAACTGCATGGACAAATATGTGTTCTGTACATATATGGTATTATTTGGCAGTAAATTCTATCACCATCTGAACTATTCCTCCCCGTATTTCAGGACACTGCAAATCACTGAGATCCTTCTGTAACACTGAGGGGAGAGCTTGCTCCAAACACAGCCGTTTCAATTTCAAAATGATGAAAGGCAGCAAGTGAATATGCATGAGAAGTTTCCAGAATTGTAAAATAATTCTTTGTACCTTCTTGAATTGTTGACATTAAGCATCCAAATAGCAATCATGTCTAAAATGAAGAGGACTTGGTCCTCCTAGCAAGAACTTGTGCTCTCTATGGACCTGCTGAAATCTCATGTCTCCTTGGATGGATCTGTATTTGTGATCAGCAAATGTGGCAAATTTGGCCCTAAAGTTGATGAATTTTATAACTTTGAAAACAAGGTTGCTCCTATTTCTTATTTCAAAGGTTCATTTTCAAAGATAAATCTCCCTGTTGCTGCCCCCAGCACTCCCCACTTTGCCTTATCAGCCACGTGTTCTCACACTGGTTTTTCTCTTCCTTAAAAAAAAAAAAAAAATAGCCAGTCTCGTTTTTACTCAATTACTTCATGTAATTGCAGAAAATGTGGAGATCGATTGGGAAAGTAGCACATAGCTGTAAAATGGTTCTGTGGTAGCAGCCACTACAGGAGGAATAAACCCACTTTGGTGCGAGGATCTGCACCTGGACATCCTCCAATGGTCCCCTAATTTTCTCCCCCATAACTGTGTTTTAGCCTCTCTGCTGCACACATACCATAGAATCACAGAATCACAGAATGGCCAGGGTTGGAAGGGACCTCAAGGATCATGAATCTCCAACTCCCCTGCCACATGCAGGGCCACCAACCTCCACATTTAATACCAGCCCAGGCTGCCCAGGGCCCCATCCAACCTGGCCTTGAACACCTCCAGGGATGGACGGGGCATCCACAGCCTCTCTGGGCAGCTGTTCCAGCACCTCACCATATTGGAGGGCAGGCATATAAGGAGAAATGAAACAGTGTGCTGCTTTTCTTTAAGGCACTTACTGTGTGGACTGCATGAAGGACAGGAGTCAGGTCCAATCTCCCAGTAGAGATGAAGAAGTGCACAGGAGCAGGTCGGACAGAGGGGTGTCTAATCAAGGTCTTGATGTTGTTCTTTAAGTAATTGTTCTGTATTTGCTGCAGCTCTGAGTCCCCACGTTTTCCTGCACTGAGCACTGCGCTGTAGCATTGGCCGTTTAATGGCACCTTTGATATTTAAGAAGGCCAGGTTTAGGGAACAAACTGAGCTGTCGACAGAGGCAAAATGTGTGCAGAGGCTCCTTGCAGAGCACCTATTAACTCTGCCTTTAACAGACAAATACCCCGATTATGTGTCATCTTGGCAACCATTTCAAAACTGTTCGGAGAAGCCAGGAGTAGAGACTGGCAAATCACCGGGCCTGGCAAGCTTTGAAGAGATTTGAGATGGAGGCTGATTGAGATTCATAGATAAACTCATTCCTGTGACAAAACTCTTTCATTCTTCTCAACAAAAAGATTGCTGTGCCTCACGGATCATAGAAATGTAAAGTATTTTCCATGGAAGCAAGACATAGGCTGAAGTTGATATGAGTCATCTTTTGTGAATCTGAATTGACTGAGTAACCGGTGGTGGAGAGTGTGGGTTTCTGTTCTCTGCTAAGATGTTTCTCCGTGATGGCCCTTTTATGATATTTCTGTGGAGATCTCCCTTTTCCTGAGAATTACAACGAATGTCAAGATGATCCAGAGTGACATACAGTAATAGTCAGACAGCCATGGAACATACTGATCCTGCCCACTTCCAAAACATGACTGTCATCGCCTTTGTTTGCGTCTTCGATTAGCGCCCTCTCCAAATAATTGCAGTAATTTGCAATCTTTAGAGATATACCAGTGACCAACAGTTGCTATTCTTGTCCAAAACAAGTCTCATTTTTATTGGATTGCTCAGTTAAAATACAGGCACTCGGTTGCTGTGTGATATTCGTTTTTCCTATTTTGTATACACTGCTTTTCTCACCCTTTATCTCATAGCTTCATGTCTTTTCCTGAGGCTGTGAGCCTTTCCACAGCACTCCCATGGAATGAAGCTGTTGGAGAAACCAAGAATAAATCTCTGATGCTTTTATTTTTTTTTTTCTCTCAGCTAGAATACTTCGGTTGCAGATGTTTTATGAGGGAAAACAGGAATAACAAAGTCTCGTATCAGGAAAAGAGTGCGACTTGCTGCTTCTATTCCATGAGCAACACCCAAGTAAAGCAAAAACAGAGTGCTTGGTGACCTATCTGTACCATCCTGTGCCAGCACTGTAAAATCAGAAGCTCTCCTGTGGGCAGAAATTTGGACACATCCTTCAGAGATTTAAGCAGGAGTATTCATCTGCACAGTGCCGTCATGACTGGGGTGGTTTTGGTGAATCCAGAAGCACATACTTAAGGTTCTGCAGCAGAATTGTGTGTGTTTGGGGAAATCGCAGTGGGAGCAGTTGGCAGCATCTGCAGGAGGATTTAAAGCGCTTTATGTGCTTTTAATGTTTATCATGTCAAGCTTTGTGTCTGCGTACTGTTTCTCTACCTTTAATGGTGATTTCAAGCTACTCCTACATTACAGAGTTCCCAAATATTTGATTTAATACATGTTTGTAACTTAAGATGTACCCACTAAAACCACTGCGATATTTACTGTTGGTTTCAGATCCTTTATCTGCAATAAAACCTTTTTTTTTTTAACACCCAGAAAATATTTGCGGATCCTGGAGACATATTACTGAATAGCTTTGCATTTAATTATTCATCATAACAACCAGAGATTAGTCCCCCAAAAAATCCGTGTTCTTAGTGGTGATGGCGCAGCTTTTTTCGCACAGCATAAACAACAGTTGAGTAACACCTGATGTATCACACCAATTAGAAGTCCCCCAAAGCCTGATTTCATTCACAATGATAATTTGGTTAAACAACGACTTCCAGAAACTACAACCTTTTAATAAAGATACTCACTGCTGGCAGAAATCTCATCCTGCTCTCTGTTCGTGCCTTGGTACATTTTCTAAAGGTTCTCTGCACTTTGTTACTTAATTATGCATCATGTTTACCGTACTCGTTTTACAATTACACGGCGACGTGGTTGTAAGCAGCAGCTGCTAAGGGAGGCGAGGAAGAGCCTCGGTTATCTGATAGCTCCCTTGATTCACTTTTCTGCCCCAGAAATAAGAAGCACCTTTGATTGCTCCTTGTAAACAGGCGGAGGCAAGTCTCTCAAGATATCCCATCATAGTTGTCAGTCATGGCAACTGGTTAAAGAACTGTACAATTTATATTGTTACCTGACTTTGAATGGAGATGCATAATATGTTTATAATGGCTATAGATAGACCAGACTGTGCTCTGTCCATCAGCTGCCAGATCTGGCACTGATATGTGTTGCATGCACATGATTTAACCAACCAAAGCACTCTCAGTCTGGCAAAAATCAGACAAAGGGAGAAGCAGCTTCTCTACTCAGAGGGCTTTGAGGGGTCAGCAGAGCAGATTTGCAGGAACGTTGGTACAACTGCACAGATCCCTTGGAGGTGAGCTCAGCTTCATCGACTGGTGCAGGAAGAGCTGAAATAGAGCAAAATAGCATAGATCCCCCAGTGCAAGCAGGCCTGACAGAGGGTCAGCTGAGCATGGCAGGAGGGAGATGGGCATTGCACAAATCCTCGGAGAGGGCAGTGTTTGGTCAGAGGGAGGGAGGAGAGACATGGAAGTAGGGAACAGCTAAACCAGGGTGCAGGGCACAAGGCCCTTTCTATTCTTCTTAGAATCATAGCATCATTAAGGTTGGAAAAGATGACAAAGATCATCAAGTCCAACTGTCAAACTATCCCCACCATGCCCATTAACCATGTTCCTCAGTGCCACATCTCCACGGTTCCTGAGAACCCTCCAGGTGTGCTGTGGCATTCATTGCATCCCTCTGGGGCACAGGAGCTGTGCAACAGGCTTTCTCCATGATCTAACCTGCAGCAGGGATGGGGATACTCTGTTTTGGTGGTCACTGCTGTAACCAGTAGGATGTAAGTTGGGATATATCACTTGGTCCTAGGATCAAAGAATGTCTGACCTGTTGAGTCCTCCATGGGTCCTCCATTGGCTGGACCTGGGTAGACAGAGAAGTAGATGAAGGTAGCAAGGCCACATCTCGGGTGATCTTTGAATGTTTGCCAGAGTAGCAGGGCCTCTCTATGAGCTCATTTCCAAACTTGGCAGAAGTGCCCTTTGCTTCCAGTTCAGACCGGGCTTGCAAATAGAAAGGTAACGAGAATGAGTTTCCTCCCCATCATGGCTTCTGGTGGAGGGACTTGGGTTTTTTAACTGTTTGCGTGGGTAATTCTGAAATCTCCTGGTCAGAGCACATAACATACTGTCAGACATCTATCACTGTGCTTTATTTCGGTTCTTTTTTTTTCCTTCTAGCAGTCATTTCCACCACGTGTCCCTACATTTCCAGGCAGTTCCTACTTACAGAAGGTAAGAAGACAAATGCTGAAAACTGAAATTTGCCCAGAGGCAGATAGGGTTATTCTTATATTAATTAAAGAAATTAGGAAATGATGAAGGCATAGCCTCAGGAGTTATTCCAGTTTTTATGTCATAGGCTGATACGTTTTGACTTAAAGGAGATATTTTAAAATCCCTCATTGGTGGCTTTCAGAATGCCCACTTCCAAATGCAGCTAGCAAGCTCAAACACAAACCACTCTCTAGAGTAAATAGAAGTAATAAAGACAGATCGCTTAATTACACTGGAATTGGTTGCTCCATTTTCTTCAGAGCATTCAGATTTTGCTCAGTTGAGAAGAGAAGCCACAAACCTCACCCAGTAATACAACCTCCAGTTCAGGAGACATCAGCTATGTCCTTCAAAAACAGCATGAAAGTGCTCCTGTTGTTCTCCCACCCAGGCAAATGTCATTTTTCCTGAAAGTTTCCTGATGTCTCCAAAATCTATTTTTCACAATTTATGATTTTCAAGTCCATTTACATTCCCATTGAATATCAATAGTTGTCCAGAAATACGAAATGGTAATGAGAAAAGCTGAAGGGCACTCATACATGGCAGGAAAAGGAGAGTGAATATCTTTAATTTGCCCCTTTCCTGTGTTAACTGCTAATTTCAAAACTGTGAACATTGCAAATAGCTTTACACACACATTTAAAAGGTAGGGCTTCTCTATATTGACAGATCTCATTCCCAAAAGATAAAACTACGTTTTTTTTTGTCAGCCTTTCCAAAGACAGAAGCCTTTTACTAGATCATAAATTATTGGGAGGACAGAGTTGATAGACTTCTTTAGGCTGATAATGTACTTTGAAAGAAAAGGCAGTTTTACACTTCTGCAGAATCGTATTTAAAATATTTATATACCTATCAATGGAGACACTGAGGTAATTCACCTCTGGGTCACTGGTTCAAAACCAAACCAGCTCTTTCACATCCAAAACATGCTGCCTTCTGACAGCCGTAGAGTTGCCTAATTTTTTTTGTTATGATCCCATTAATTTTGTACCCCTCTCCTTACCGCCCGGTTGGACAAAATTCAGCAACATCCAGAAGAAAGGCCCAAAGAAATGCCCAGGACTGGTTAGGAAGAAAATAAAGTTGAACTTAGTGTTTAGCAAAATTTCAGAGTGAGGTGGGTGAGATATCACAGGACCATGCAATAACTTCTCTACTCGAGCTAATTCAATATGTACTATTAGGAAATGCACTGTATATAGCTCATAAACCAGCTAGTCTGCTGTACACAGAATGCCTGCAGTCTCATAAAATGTTATTCTTTTGCTTTATCTTGTTAGTATAATGTGAAGCTTCATTAAGCCGCCAGATGAATCATATAGTAATTGGATATAATGAATTTAATTATGTAATTTCTTTTTTCATAATGAAACAAAGTCATATTTTACAAACAGGCAAAGTATTGCTTGGAGTTACAGATTTAAGCAAACATTTGGCAAGAAATGCACAACTGAGGACTGATGGCTCTTTTTCGCTTTTTCCTGGCTTTGTGTGACCTTCACTGTTTGGATTTGGCCCCAGACAAGTCATTGCTGAATGGAAGAAACCTGAAATCTCGGCCCTGGTGGATGGTGAGCCATCTCCAGCTTGTCATCCTCAGTCTCCATGATGGAGCCAATGACAAGTGTGAGTTTCCTGCCTGGAGGAAGCAGTGTGTATGTGACCAAAAGTGTTACATGAATTACCCTTATGAACCTTTCTCAATATCCAGTATCCTCTCTCATCCAGAAATGGCTGGGTTTTTTTGGTTCTGAACCAGAAGCACGCAAGGGGGTGGGAAAGAAACCCCTCTCTGCCATACCTGGACAAGGCATGCCTGTTTATCAGTAGCAGTTAATCAGCAATGTCATCCCTAGGGGGTTCCTCTGCTGCTCTCAGATGCCACTGAATCCTCTGGGAGATGAAGGGGCTCTGAGTCTCCCAGAGACAGCTCAACATTTCGCAGGACAAGGTATTAATGTCAGCCCTTCCCCATCTACCTCCCATTAATGACTTTCTGATGACCTGTGTTTATAATATCCTCCACCCTTCTCGCTGCTTGGTCGTTGAGGATGTTCCAAGGAAATGAAGCCTAATGATAAAACAGTACTTGAAATATCAACATCCCTGGCCTAATTAGAGCCGGGCCAATGGGCCCTAATTGCATAACTGAAATGCACCCAGTTGAGTTCCTTCTATTGTAACTTGACTACACGTCTCAGCCCTGATTAATAGAGCCGGCGCTGCAAACTAAAATGCAGTTAATTTATTGTAAGTTTTATTAGGCATATAAAAGGAGACCAGGAATTACTAGCCTTTCGTTGCTAGAGATACATTTCATCTATGACTCAGACCAGATTCTTCACAGATTAAGCTTGTTAATTTTACTTATTGCCAACATTCTTCACCGCATTGCTGAAGCGAGAGCCACAGGCTCTTGTCTAGAGCGGACCGTATGAAAAGAACCGGGGGCCTCGGACAACAGTAACATTAACTACTTTGTCCTTTTAATTCATCTAATTACATGCAAGAAAAAAGAAACAGACCATTTGCAGGCTGCCTTTAGTTGCCTTTCTGCAGTGATGCTGAGCCAGTGCTTTTGTAGGCTTTTTGTTGTCTTATTAGCGAGCTTTTGTTCAGTGAGATGGTTAAAGCCATTTTCAGCAGCTAGCGAGATGAAACAGTTTCAATAAGGACACAATGTACTTGTTTAAATTACCTTTCAAAATGCTTGAAACCATTAAGGGGGAGGTGCTACAAATAAAAGTTGGATTTTTTTTTTTTTTGTTATAATGTTTTACCCTAATAATAGCTTTTATTTTATTATAATCCATTAGTTGACAATATTATTCTATAGATTATTAGGCTGCAATTTTGTTATTTCATCACACTTTTAGCACTCACTCACAGAGCTGGAAACCACAAATCTCTGTATAATATGCTTTCAATTTTGTTAAAATCTGTATTTAACCGGTTTGGCTGTGAAACATCTTGGGAGAAAATGTGTTTTTAATTCTGTCCTGATTAGCGCTCCGGTTGACGGGGCTGAGTAGTGACATGATGGTACCTTATTTTCTACTATTCCTGCAGTTACCTTTTCCCTGACAGAATTTATTTATTATTTTCACTTCTCCAGAGCTAACAAGTCCAAGTGTAATCCACAACTTCCACTAAAGGGAATTTATCCCTTGTTGAACGAACATCATGGGTAGAAAATCTAATTAAAAAGAGCTGATGTTCCCGGTTTGCTGGCAGGCTAATAGTAGTGGGAGGCTTTTGAAAAATTTAGTGCCTACAGGTAAAATAAAAGCGTATTTAGCATTCAGTGGTCACAAACAGAAGGTGATTCAGAGCTGCGGTGGGGAAGGCTGGGAAATAAGGCAGGCAGGGCTTCTGGGTTAATGTTGGGAAGATGACAATGCGTCTCCCTGTTCACACGTGCTGTTTCCTTACCTGAAATTGTGCTGTAGCAAAGACCTGAGCTTTCTGCAAGATGGAGCTAATACTGGGAAGGCAACTCTATCAACAAAAACCTTAGTCTGTGTATTTTTCTAATTGCCAAAAGCGAGCTTAATGCTGAGGACAGATTTCTTGTACAATGTGCAGAACTCAACAACAGCCAAATTGGTGAGGGCAATTCATCTCAACTCAGGCTGCCCTTTGTGCAGGAAGCACAAGCCCACAGAGATGCTGAACTGAGGTCAGTTGTGCTGCCTGCAGTTGTTTGACCACCACCTGTGGGACCAAAGCCTCCTCTTGCACTGCTTCATCCCACCCTGCTGATTTCGGTGCACGTCATGGAAATAATATCGGTGGGGCTTTGATGACAGCACGGTCAGGTCAGCTTGATGAGAACCCCATGTTGATGTGCACCTCAGAAATAGGATCCACTGCTGTTAACTCAGGGGAATGCACACAGCTTGGGCAGTGAGTAAGCACTGAGAAAGGAGCTTTGCCTCAATCCGCTTCTTGATCCTAAATATTGATTTCATCCTTCGTATAGGTCTCATCCAAGGAATCATATTCTTTTGGATTTATAGATGGTAGATTTCTATTGTTTGTTGAGGGAAGGGTTGTTTTTGTTGTTAATTATTTTTAACAAGTTGCACTAATATAAAATTTGCCTTTTTTTCTTTTGTGTGCGCTACTACACGTTTTACAATTTCCCAGTGAAGATTTTAGCATGGGCAGCAAGACAGACATCCCCAATCCATAGAACGTGTACATCAGGAGCAGAGAAAGCATTAAACCCCATAAAAGCCCAGCATTTTGGCACACACAGAATCAGTCAGGGCTACAGCTCATGTATGGTTTGGGCATTGGCAACTGGCTGCTGACTCCGTGTGCAGTGAACGTGATTAATGTTTATCTTCCACAGCAGTCATAAGAGAAATGTTTTTAGGTAAGGAACGGTAGAAAACCAGGATGCCTTATTAACATATGTTTTCCTCAAGCAAAATGGGAACGGAGCCAATTATATTCACGTTTTGTCACTCAGTATCTTCAGTGCCCTGGTAGCTGTGTCTGAGCACACAGAGTTTCTGCTGCTGTGTGTTATGAGGTCAGGCAAGTTCGTTAGCAGTGAGAGTACCAACACACTGATTTGTGCATGCTGGGTCAAAGTTATGCATATGAAGTCACCAAAAAGGGATACCCCATTAAAGTTCTCTTCTGAACAGTTCTGCTTATTTGATTGTTTGCTTCTAAATAAAACAATTAATACTTAGGAGTAATACTGAGACTCTTGAGTAAACTACATCTATGTGCAACTTATGGCAACTGCAGGAGACTGATGGCAATTTTTATTCTCTACCAAATGTACCTCATCTCTTTTTAATGGTAATATATTTCCTCAAAGTGAATCTCTTCAGGCAGACAGAGGAAAAACTATAGAGACCCCACACAAATAGCTCCTTTGATATTCTTTCTGATAAGGCCACCCTTTTAGAGAACAATAACTGAGTTGGCCGCACATTGTGACATCCATGTGTTTGACCATCGAACGCAATGTGTGGCCATTAGAAATAAAAGAAAAATCAATAGGGTTTCATTAAAACAGCAGGCAATCAGGGCTGAGGCACTAGCTTAATTACAGTTTCAGTAGCATTTGCTTTAATTGGAAAGAATAAAAGAAGTGAAGTGGAGTGAATGAAGAAATTAGCATATCTATCACTGTTGTCACATTCTACCGTGGCCTTAAAGCACTGTTTGCTCTTTAGTATCCCTGTTGCTTTGTGAGGCCCTGAAAAAATATGGAAAGGCAATTAGCAAATAATCAGATTGCACCTTCGCAGGACTGTAATTAAACTTCTTTATAATGCTGGGAATGTATTTTTTAATCTTTATTATACACCTCAGATCTCATTTATAACGTCAGTTGCATGTGTGCAGTGCATACATACGTTGGATTTGCAGAAGAGGAAGAGGCTGGGTGCATCCATTCAGTGGAGCATATCACTCCAGTGCTGGCCACCACAGTGACTCTGTCACAAGGACATGAGCACGAGATACTGTTAAAGTAGCCTTAAAAGATGAAGTTATCAAAGACCTTTCCATTTCTCCTATCCAAGCACCACAATGCTTTGGCTTTTCCAGGCTACTTGCAAACTCCGTCTTGGTTTTGAATGTTGACTACTTCATATGAAAAGATGGTGTTTAATTTTGGAGAAAGGATCAAAACATTTAATTTTTCAGCTTTTTGGTTTGTTTTTTAGCTTCACACCTCACCAGACCACACATTTCTTGGAGATGCATCATATTTCTCTAACACTCAAATTTTCTTAAAGGATTACTTGAAGTATGAGGGCCTCAAACGCCTGTGCAAAGCTGATGTTTGGCTATCATTGCACAAGGACACACTGAGACCAGGGTTAGGATTAGAGTTTGTAAAGGGAATTGAGCTCCTCAAAAATTCAGGAAGGTACTCAGAAGAATTTTCAGGATCACGCTCTCAGCAGTGGATGTTACCAAAGCCAAATTAGAAATTGGTGTAAACGAAACACAGGTAGGGCATAGGACTCAGTCACTTTGAAAAAAAAAAAAAAAAAACAAAGCTGCAAACTTGCTTATGAAAACACTGCATGGCCCCTATCATCTCCTTTTCATGGTGTTGCAATTGAAAAGATTAACACAGTGGAAGGGCAATACGGAAGCGTAACAGCAAAGGGACCAGCACAAGATGGTATTTCAAAGGGAGAAATAAAAAATAATAATAATAATTTAAAAAAAAAAAAAAAGTGCTCACCTGTCTCTGAAGATCTAGGCTCACAGGAAAGATTCCACAAAGGAGGGATCTCCAACCAGAAATCTTTCCCAAGTGGCAGCCAGCCCTTAAATGGGGTCTAAGAGAGGTGCAGCCAGGCTCCATCCCTTCTGATCACACAGCTGAATTGCCTTCACCTGTGCTTCCAGGGCTGACGGGGTCCTTTCCCCAGGTGCTCAATCAGTGGTTCAGGCTGTGACTCAGCAGTTACCATACACGTGGCCTCACCTTAATGTATCAATTCAAAGGAGCCATAAAAAGAGGAAGGATATGTACTAAAATTCTCATTTCTGGTCTTCCAAATGGATAAACATCCCTGCATTTCATAACAGAAATGCTGCAGCTCCCCAAAACTCAGTATTGTTTGCCCCCAACCTGGGGAGAAACGTTTCCATCCTAAAGTCAGTGGAAGAGCAGCTGAGGGATGTTTCTCCCCCCAGGATTGCCAATGGATGGCCCAGGAGCTCCCAAACACCACAGATGGTGACATGAGCATTGATTCCTACAAAGGACCTGGACGGAAGGCATTGTACAGAGAGAAATGTTTTGATAAATTACTACAAACAAAAGTGAATGGAATTAATTGCAGGTTTCATACTGTTTTAAGCATTGTCGGATAAAACATCCTTTTATACAGCTACGATTGAATTAACTTCCTGAGGTTACTGCAAATGCCTTTTGGCCAAAGGATTCTTGAAGGGCAGAGTTATATTTGTGGAGTGAAAACCCAATTTGAGGAGGAACTTCCACAGACACAAACAAATGCCTCAAACGGGCTTGGCAGTACGTGATAACTCTATTTGTAATTAAAGGTTAAAGTATACTTAAACCAGTTTGGCAGTTAAAAACAATTTTAATTGAAAATATACATTTGTAATTGCAAATGGAAAGATTTCCTGTAATAGCAGTAACAGACCCATTTTCTAATAAGATGAACAATACAGTTGATGACTGAAGCATCTGTATATAGTTACATACAGCATTTCTGTACTGCAGGCTGCCAATTTATTTCAGCAGTGAAAAGCTTGATTTATTGTTTGTAGCATTACCATCTGTTGTAGTTATTACAGAAATTATATATAAACCAGTTAGTAAACACTTTGCCCCATTGTCTGTTGTTTTGATAATCACCCATAATAACATCTAGCATCAATATGGTCTTTAAACCCGATTTGGGAGTTAATGGAATAAGAGGAGGCAGTCAGTATATGCACCAGGGTAATGTCATTAGGAATGTTTGTGAAGAACAAATTAAATCAGTTGTAAATTGTGCTCTCAAGTCAGCCAGAAAACCAGTCTTGTTCAGGAGAAGGGATTTATATTTTAACCTCGTGCAGAAAATGTACTTAAGCAGATTAAAATAAAATAGGGACTTCGTCGATGGATGTAAATGGTAATTGCTGGAGCTCTAATGGCTTCCTGTTGGCTATGTCATGCAGTGGGCACAGCTATTTTAAAGTTAACCAGTGCTTGAGGTCATACTTTTACAGATTCAGTCATTAAACAGGACTAGGCATGTCACTAAATGGCTGATTATTCAAATGATGAGCCTGCTCAGGAGTTACCCGTGTCATACGCCGGACAGAGGACTACAAAAAATAAAAAATTAAAATTAAGGCAGAGTTGAAATAAAATAAAGATGAAATGAATTCAAGTATAAGTCAATAGAAGCATCTGTTTGGGGTCTCATTTGTTTTGGATGGCAGATTCTGCTTTATATCAGCGCGTAGCGGTTGGTTGAATTATTCACGCCGGGCTTTTCCTTGTGTACAAATAGTTCTCTGTACCAGACGTGCCGTCTCTCAATAAATTATCATACACTGAAGTATTATCTCTGTGAGAAAAGGTACGGTTTGTAGGTATATGAGAAATAGATGTATTGTATACCGGTGCCATTTATTACGTGCCTGTGACCATTTCACTTGCCCACCTACATGCCAGGAGTGCAATGTTATTTCAGTGCCGTTTTAGTGATATACTGAAAAGTCAAATACAGAGTTTCTGAAGACTCTGGCTGCACCAACCTATTCTTCCAAAACAAAATATCACTTCTCACGGCTTCTCTTTTTTTATTTGCACCGAAGATGATCAATTGCTGTTCCTGAAGGCCTTGTTTATGAGTGAAATATGAAAGGCGTATTCTGAGTTCCGTCTGAATTAGTAAAAATGACACATATCAAGCTGAAAATAATGGCTTTCATAGATTGACAGGTAAGAAATAGCTGGGAAATATTTAAGACACAAACAATATCTTCACATGGCTGTTATTTGCAGATCTAATTCTTTGACAGGGCACGTGAGCCAGGGAACATGGCCAAAGAAGTGGAGAAGAGAGAGCTTGCTCGTGGCCATGGCTCCAAGTCTGAGGGTCTGGGGAGGAACTGTGGGGAGCAACAACTGAAAATGGAGGGAAGGAAGAACCTGTCATGCAGATGGGGATTAGAAGGCAAAAGGAACCTGGAAAAAAAAAAAGAAAAAAGAAAAAAAAAAAAAAAAAGGAGAGCGTTTGGAATATTTTCTGTATTAAACAACTTGAAGGAGAGAGTATTTTTCATAAACTAATACAATTATTTTAATTAAAAGTCCTTAAAATATTAATGGAAGGCATCTGAAGGCAGCGTTAATTATAGCTGTGCCACTCTCACAGCTGTAGTTAGGGCTCTGTCAGAATTCCCATTATGAATGCTGGTTTTTTGAGAGGTAATAACTCAGACCAAATTTCCTAATGGGTAAAATTTTATTTATGAAGTTCTCAGCACGGGCACAATTTTTTGTTTCCCACATTTCTTAATTGATTTCTGGTTACAGAAAGACGGCGGTTTCGAACACTTGGATGTCTGTGTAACAGGGCTGAGGTTCCTACAGCTTCAGGGCAGCCAACTTTGTAATTCTGAGGAGACTGGATGTCAGTGCTTGTGCCAATGTGAAGGCAGGCAGATGAAGGGGAACATTTTTGCTGCAGCCAGGGGCTGTATTCGGGTGCCTTCAGGACTGATCCGAGAAGTCTAGCAATAAGTAGTGGGGTGAAACCACCAGGACTTGCTTTCCATTGGGCTGTGCAGCTGCAGAGGGTTTATTTGGCTCTCAACCAAACCCGTGGGCCATCCAGCAGCCTTTGCACCGACGAACACGGGGACAGTTCACTCCACTGAGAAATAAAGTGTGAGCACAGAGGGACTCTATAGCAGACTCTATAAGCACAAACACAAATCCCAGGAGCCAATTATACCTTTTATCATTTTCATTAATATATTTATTGATTTCTTCTTAGGAATATAAAATGAAAGAACTTAACAAAGAACGCTGTGCATCTATGGAGCAGAAATTCGTGGCACATAGCTGTAAATGTTACACACAAACCACGATGCACTTTTTTGTTGTTGTTTCCAGTGTCACATAACTTTCACCCACTTCAACAGACGAAGGAGCTTTGTTATTTTCCCATTAAAATTATAAAATACAAATCTATGTCACTTTGACCACAAAATCTGCTGATCAGCGTCAGAGCCCTTCCCCTTGCATAAACTCGGCCATTAAACCACTTTCGGTCTGGTGAGGGATCTGGCTTCTATATGCCATATTAGTGTGAAAATTACCCTAAGTACGAATGCAACATCATTGCTTGCAGGCTAATGGCTGATACTGTATGCACTGGGAAAAAAAAAATCATTGCCTGCATGTTTACTATGCTGTTCGTGTTAGTTCTGCTGGCTGCTTTTCATAGCATATTACAGCCGCTGAGGAAGAGGGGCAAACCAGGGAAAATGCAAGTAGTTTCATTGGAGACATCATCCTATACCCACGCCATACCAATACCTTGCACTTTGGAAAGATATCTGCCAGTAGGTAGAAATGCATTCCTTTCTCAGCACTCCATAGGATTATTTGGAAACCATCTAATGAAGTATTGCACTATGCTAGTAGCAGAACGTTTTTTTTCACCTGCTGGGTAGTTGTTCAACTCAACATACTTAAAGAGACAGGCTACCATGAGCACACAAAGACACAGCTCTGAATAGGCTGTGGGTGATTTTTTTAAACAATATCTATCCTAGCATTATGCAGTCACGGTGGTTATTACAAAGTAAAGCACAGACACTCCACAAGTTTGAAATGTGAGTGTCGTAATAAGAAAAAATTACATTTGTTTCATTTTCTGTCCTTGTTACTTTCTTCCTTGTGATAATAGATTCAGATTTTGTGCCATTATCTGGTCTTATTAAAGGAAAGTGGTATCAAATTTAATACTTCCTATATAAAGTAAGAGAGCACCTGCTCATAAAATGTATTTTCCATGCACTTCGCAAAATACAGGGAAATTAACAAAATGGCTCTACTATATTAGAACAAGGGCACAACTGTTACTATCTGTATAAGATTGATTTTGATGAAGATTATAGGAATGGTATTTGTCTGACAATGCCAAGCACTCAAAATTTATCCTTTTTGTGTTTTTTTATTCCAAATTGCTCATTCTTTAGTGACATTGCAAGAACTATTTTTCTAAATTATAGCTTTTTTAATATAGGTTTTAGAAAGAACGTCTATGTCAGAATTTTTTTTTTCATATCTAATTTCCAGGACTACATTATCACATCGACAAGATGTACAAGCCTAAACCCTTAATGTGTGTGAAGATACAGTCTTTATTGGATAAAACACATACTAACCTGGAAAATGGGCCATGTATCATCAAATCAAAATCCACATTATGCATGAGACACCCCAGTTTGGAACAAGGCCATCAGCTAGAGCAGAATAGAACCAGGCAACAGGAACATTTTAGCCAAGCCAGGATTCCATCTTTTTCTCTCAAAAGCCACTTGCAGACCTGTGCTAATCAGATCTTCAGTTGTGCAAAGGCCAGGCTTAGCAACCAGCCTCTCCAGACCAAAATATGATTGAATGTTTGCTTCTGACCGCAGTAAAGTAGCAGGGCAGCCCACCACTCACTTCCCTTGCTTCCCAAATGGCATCTGGCACAAATCCACCTAGTTTCCTCTTGGGCATGAGTAGACAATTTGCATTTGGCCTGACCGAGATGTTTTCTGGCAGCTCAGGTTGGATATTAGGAAAAACTTCTTTAAATGAGTGCTGAGGCACCAGGGAGGTGGTGGAGTCCCCTTCCCTGGAGGTATTCCAGCACTGTGGAGATGTGGCACTGAGGGATGTGGGCAGTGGGCATGGTAGGGGTGGGCTGGGGTTGGCCTTGGGGATCTGAGAAAGCTTTTCCAACCCAAAGGATTCTATGACTGTATGAGATCAGAAGCCACTTACACCACTTGAAGCCCTCAGGAAGTTTCTTCTCGCTTGGAAGATTCACTGATTCCTCTGTTCCTCATAGTAATGGAACAATGAAAGAACCAGCACTGGAGATCAGTACCTCATGGAAGACTGCAGGGAAAGAAGGCAAAGAGCGAGAGCAAGTTGGGAGAGAAGAGGTGGTGAAGCATACACAAAATCTCCCTTTGGATAGGTGATCTAAGAACAAGTTTCTGACAGTACTTCTGCATCTGGCTCATAAAGCTAAAAGATTTTATATCACGGCACGAAGCTTTCAGCCATCTGTTCCCACCTAAAAAAAAAAAAAACTGGAAGAGTACACAGCATCGCTGTAGCCCTCAGCTGTTCCACTCTACCTGATCCAAGCAATGGCTGTCCAACCGAAGAGGAGCATTGCGTATTGACATCCATGGCGCCATGCCCTGCCTGGCTTTGCTGTTCAGTAATGTCAGGCTCCACGGTTCAGGGCAACAAAGTGCAATGCATACTGCATTTCATTGGTGATTGAAATAGAGAAAAATGGCTTCTTTTGAATTAGCTGGTCCTGGCAGGTTGCAGGCAGCCAGGCTTGAAGGAAAAGATAAAGTGAATACTCCTTGGACCACATCACTCTTTTAAATATAGCACACCATTAAGTCCAGCTTGGTTTTACATTCTTGCAACATGACTCTTGTTTCAGTTATTTACTTCTGTTCCCACATAAACGTGGGAATTCATAATCCATGGATGCCGCCTATCCATTGTACTGTACTGCAACAGCATGTGCTGAACTCTTGAACTGTAAAATATATTGATTATTGTTTCCTTTTGTAATTTTTATTTACTCAGAGGAAGATTGCTCTTTATTACTCTTCTCAGCATTTCCTTTATATATATATTGTTTCTACTTCGAGGCCCAGATTCTGGTTCACACTGCAGTGCTTCCATGCAGACAGAACAATAATGCTGTCTGAGCTGAAGTAACTCAACCTCTAACTGCAAATGCTTGTAAGGAAGAGGAAACATATGCAGGATGTCTGTTACTTGTGTTTGCAAATGACTGTAGGTGTCATCCAACAGGAAGCAAAGGGGGTGGAAAAGAACTGGACATATTCAGAGTAGGGTATTTGTCTTATTTGCAATAGCAGCTTTGTCAACTGCTCTATAAGGGAGCTTCAGAATTGTCCTAAATAAATAGAACACTTCCAGGATATTGCTGCAAAGAAAAGGGAGAAATCTGTAAGCCATTGACTATTTAATCTGATTTACTGAAGCCCCATGCACTGAACTGGAGCTACAGACAAACTGGTGAGGCTGAAACAGTTACTGCTATGCCAAAACTTGTTTTTGACTCCATTAGCCGGGATAAGCTAGATGTGCTGGCACTTACAGCTTTGGAGTGGAGTTGTACCCATCCATGCTGTCTTTGTTAAAATGTCAATTAGTGACACCAGGTGATACCAATTTCAGAGGAAAAAAAAAGCCTTAACATGCTAAAGGATAATTTAATTATTACAAACATGGAGAAATATTTAAGGAAATGTAACTAGATACACTTGTGACTTCATGGCCAGTCTGACAGTGGCACTGATTTCGGTATCTACAAACTGTAGATGACAAACAGTATCTACAGCATCACCAAAAGCTGCCATGGGACCTGGTGATGTAGCTGATCACCAAGAACATAAAGCCAGACCAAGCAAAACCCACAGATAGATTATGCACTTCATCTGGATTTGCTCCACTAGTAAATATTTTGGGATTAGTTTTCTCTGACTCAAAAGCAGTCATGAAAAAAAGACTGAATTTGCTGTTGGTATTAAATAAGTGTGACTCCTTTGGGAATGACCATAACACATCATTTTTTCCAAGACTTTAGGTTCTTCCCTTATATCACTAAACACTTATTTACAGAGAGCAGTGCAGGTTATAGATTCCATACCACTGAGTCAAAAAATATATCTTTTACAAAATTATGCACCCTCAGGCATGAATGATAACTCAAGCAAAGAAGCAGAGCATCAGACAACATAAGCGTGTCAAGAGCATGAACATGATACAGTTGGACCAGTGAGAAACAGGGAAAACAAGAACTTGATTCGATGATAGATCACCTGCTCTAAAAACAAAACACTCAACTCTTTGCGCCCTTACTCGATTCTAGATTAATTTAGTTTTTTGTCATCAACCAGGTCCATGTGAATAACGGGGATGCCGACTTGGATCACAGAAGGAGTTGAATCAACTGCACATCGAGCCAAATTGACTTGTAACCAGGCCATGAATTTAAACAAAGGAAAAAGGATGGTCCTTGAAATGCAAACACATGCTGTATTTTATAGGATCATTCACAGTTACTACCTTTAATTAATGCTCCAGTTCCGTTTCTGACCAATAGGATTACAAATCTGGCAGACCTCACAGTCATGGCCATATGAAGCAACCTAGCTGCTGGCCAGGTTTTTGTCTGGGATAAACAACTGCGCCTGTCTGTCTGCCAAGAGCCATTTACTCACACCCATTCACATCTACACAACCAGCCACAAACGTTGTCTCAACACTCAGGGCAAACCAGATTTAGAAATTGACTGTCTGGAGAACTAATCCCGAGCAGCTCTTGCAGAACAGCCAATTCTCCAGGGTTCTCCTCCACACCACGCCAGTCTCTCCTTCCAGCTCCTCCTGGGAGCACACGATGCTACACTGCAAGAAGAGGCCCTTAGCAAAGTGTTGAAGTACAGAACCTGGGAGTTACTGAGGAATCATTACCACGCATGAAATTCAAACCCCACCCTTTGCACATGCCAGCTCTTGTTATTAAAAAAAAAAAAATTAAATTAAAAAAAATTAAAAAATAATTTCTCCTCTAAACTGAGGAAAAAAAGATGCATTATTCCCTAACAAGGAGCTCAATTTGCTTTGCATGGAGTTTTGACAGATTTTAAGAGCGATATTTTCCAAGCCATCGGTTCATTTTCTTTTCCTTTTTCAAGGCAAATAAGTAGTCTAAGAGCAAACAGAGATGGTCTCCACTGCTTACCCTTTGAGTTGATCCACAGCCATGTAGCTGTGTCAGCATACAGCTTCCTCCAGCTGTTGAGCCCAGACAGCTGTTCAGGTGGGCTTAGCTGATATATGTGATGTGCCTAAGGCTGGGCTTTCAGTTCCTGTCCATATTTTCCATATGCAGTCCTCCTTTTATGTCCAAAGAGACCCACACCAAATGGCTGTGGAATAGTATATGGTCTACAGATGTGAGATGAAATGGTTGCCCTGCCACTGAGTGTCTTCTCTTTTGACTTCACTTCAGATTTGCTTCCAGTTCCTCTGTGGGAACAGATTATGGGATTTCCCAGGTTACAGGGATTTGATGCCACAAGATTTGCCATCCTTTGAATTCCTGCAGCATAAGGAACCCTTTCCAGTGGACTGTGAGAATCTTCTGTGGGCAATGAACAAATCTACAGTCCTGTCAGTTGTTATTCCCAGCACTGGGCCCACTGGAATTGCAACGGCCCCTAATGACATAGAGGTGCAGCAGAACTCATCTGTGCTCTGCACTTAATTTCCAACCTTCAGAATCTCACAGGAGCCAAAGAGAATCAGACACCTTCATCACAATGAAAGGGAGGATAAAGACCAGGAAAAGCCATAATGTTTCCACTGCCAGATTTATGGAAAGAAAATAGCACATGACCTTTATGATTCTGTCATTACGAACCACTTTTCAGGACAACTTCAAGAGAATATCTGAACAGTTCTTTGCTTTTCTACCTGAGAATGAAACAGTACCATATTTCTAGTCTTCAAAGTAGGTGAGTAAAGTAAATTCACTTTACCCAAAGGCTATCGAGCAGGACATAACCACGCTGCCTGCAGCTAAATGAGCCCTCCAAGTAAAATGATTGCTCCTAGTACTGATGGATCACACCACCAGATTTGCCATTTGGCATTCAATATTTGGATGTAAGGTTTTAGCTGAGGTCTTATGAAACAGAGATTTTTTCCCCATCAAAAGCAACCTCGGAATAATTGGGGAAAAAAATGCTATAAAAGAGCAAATAAAGAAAGGGGCTGATGGAAAAGTGAAACATCTTTCTGGCATAAATCTCAGCACCCAGCACAGCAGCTGGCTGTTATGATGATGGAAGCACTTTGGGAAGGATTTAAAATTACTGAAAGATTTCAAATAATTGGAATAATTGGAAAGACTGAAATAGTTACGCATGAATTCCTAATGGCATGAGAGGTGGTAACTTTTCCTGCCACTCCTCCGTGCAAATTCATCCTCCAAGTGCCAAACCTACAAAGTGAGGCTGTTACCTGAGATCAGGATGAGAAGGAAACCCAGATTCAGTCTGATTCCAGGCTACAGGATATGAACAGTGTTTACATCCTGCCCTCTGCCAGTCTGGATGAACTGAGTTCATGCTCAGAATGACATCTGATCCTGACTTGGATCCATTGGTAAATTCTTGCAGTGGGCAGCCAATATATCTATGTGTGCATGACTTCAAGAAAACTACGTGTCCTCAAAAATAATCCCCAAGCCACCTCAAAAAAAGGGGGAAAAAGACACAGAAGTGAGATGACTAAGGAAGGCTGGGAGGAAGGGACAAGCTCTGTGTTTCTGCTCCTTCTCGTACAGGTATAAACCACCCTGCTGCTGAATTCCTTCTGGTTTTCACAGCTCCAGGGCTGATATGTATGAAAATATATTGCCTGTATAGTTCACAACGTGGGTCATTTCCAGGTTGAATGCAATCTGATTTCATACATATTGCTGCTGACTGTAATGTCCCATGAATATGGCTGTACATTTAACAAGGGCAGGTGAGCAGATCAGATGGACTGTTCCATTTAAACTGTCGCACACAGCATTCACATACAGATATGTGCAGAAATATATCCATTGTAGCCAACATCTCTTCAGTGAGGTATACCTATTTATTTTCTCTAATATATTCACTTGAGGAAGAGGCCAATCTATGAAAAACAGCTGCAGTCACAAGTTCAAAAAGAGCATCAGACACTGGAACCAGCTGCCCAGCAAGGCTGTGGATGCCCTCACCAGGGAGATGTCCAAGATCAGGCTGGATGGGGCTTTGAGCAATCTGCTCTAGAGGGAGGTGTCCCTGCCTATAGCAGGGAGTTGGAACTAGATGAAAAGCTCTCTTCCAACCCAAACCATTCTATGATGCTATGATCCCTAATGGAATTGAATGTTTCAGAGCTAGTTTTATCCAAAGCTTTCTGCACTTTGTGTCTCCAAGACCCTCGTCTGCTTGGCTTGTCTGTGCATAGGTGAGGGACAGAGAACCTTTTAGAAGGGTCAGTTGATACTGCTTACCTCAACTAGCTACAGGAGAGTCAAGCAGTCATAAGGGTCTGGGCTCAGAGGGCTGCTGCTGATTCCCTGCTCCAGGATGGATCACTGTTCCATCAGCAAAGTTGCTTCTCCCGTGTCTTCTCACAACTTTTCCATTCATTCAATCTTTTCCTTTCTCAATTCTGCAGTACACAGGAGAGGAGCATACGGATCAGTGCAGCAAGCTGTTTTCTAGCCCCACTATTTGTGTACCTTTCCTGTACAACCCCTGCAGCTGCTGAGCCCTCCTGGCAGCCCCCATCCCTGAGCGCCCAACACACTCCCAATGCAGCATCCCGTGATGCTCACGGACCAATAGTTTTGTTATTTTAATTTGCTCAGTGACAGTTTTCAGAGACCATACACCAGAAAATATCTCTTTCTGCAATAGTTGGAAGAGTCAAAAGTGAAAACCTTTTCAATTTTCACAACCTTGCCTCTGTGGCAGGCTAAGTCATTTCAGAGCCTTCCTGGGCAATTTGTCTGGGATCAGGCTATTTCCCGAAGCATTCAGAAAAATCAACTTTTTTTCTTTTTTTTTTCCAGCAACTTCACAAACAACATGAAAAAAAGCCACCTGAAAAACAGGCACATCACTAATGCTAAAGAACCTGCAGGAGAGAGAAGACAAAGTGGAAAATGGCAAAAATGAAAATATGTGCAATCTTCTCAGCGACAGTTATTCCCTCATCTTTACTACTCTCTTTGTCTCAGTCTTTAAAGCTCTCGTACCTTTGATTTTGCAACACTGAGAATTTGTTTGGGTTTAATTTTAGTATCAGAGCATTATGTGGTTTATTGAAATACTTGATGGGTATGGCAGTGATGGGTCGATGGTTGGACTTGATGATGTTAGCGGCCTTGTCCAACATTAATGATTCTGTGATTCAATGAATATGGTTGCAAGAAGAAAAAATACAGTGATTTGGGCAAATGATTAAAGACCTAAATCTAGAGTGCTTGCTCGTATTTGGAGCAATGCCCCAATGTGTTTTTCACCCCTTCCTGCTGGAACAAACGGATACTGTGTCATCAACAATTTCCAAGCCAACCAATGTCATCATGAAGCCAAAAGGAAGCACGGTGCAAAACTACCCATGCTTCACCAGCAAACCCTTCCCTCAGTTTCACTCACAAGGAACTTTAAGAAGAAACTTAACTTTCCCAAACAAAAATAATTTCATCATTTTGTGTGGCATTAACACCCTGCTATTTCTATATGTTATCTATATTTTTCTTGTTGACATTCAACCAATTCAGAGCTAAAAATCCATCCTGCACTTTTTCTGGGGTCGTAAATCATAAAAAGGTTATATTTTATGAAAGTTGAAGCTGAGAAGTAAACAGCATATTTGTATCAAAAGAGTTTCATCTATTAAGCAGCAATGACAGGGCCCTCTGGGCCAAAATCTAGTTTTCTTACTTAAAAAGCTTAGTTCTTTTGTAGACTCCTGCAGGGACCTATAACAGTTGGAATTGGGTTCTTTATGCCTTTGAGGCCTCCAAATGAATGTTACAGTTTTCCATTATTTTCTTTTTTCTTTCGAGAGAACGAGGCTACCTGCTTATTGCCTAAAACCTACACCCTGCGATTGTTCTGCTGTAAAATCTGTCTTCCAGCAGTAGCCTCGCACGCGATCAGGCATCCTCAGCATTTCCTCCCCATTGTACCCAATGCAGAGACATTGTACATGAGAAAAGAATTGCAGCACGCAATTGCATTCAATTCAACGCCTCATGCTAAAGTTTGTGCATTGGCAACGTTTCTGAAATTACCTCTGAAGAGCAGAGCCTTGCAAAGATGTACGTGTGTTCGCTTTATGTCCTGTGAATATGCATGGTTTTACTGAGATACTTACACGGCAGTGATTGCAGAGGGAGCCTGGGTCTGCAGGCTGGCAATTCAGACAGGTGCATTTCTTTCCCCTCCTCTGCTTCAGCCTCTCTCTGTGACCTTAAACTTCCAGGCAGGTGCCTATTCTATTGAATCATAGAGTCATTAAGGTTGGAAAAGACCTCTGAGATCATCAAACTCAACCTCACTCCACCATCACCATGCCACTGCCCACATCCCTCAGTGCCACATCTCAATGGCTCTGGAACACCTCCAGAGACATGGACTCCACCACCTCCTTTGACCAAGAGTCCTCTGTGCCCTGGAGCATCCCAGGTTTTGTGCCTCTGCCTCCCCTGTCTGAAAACCCTCCCTGTGTACCTGGAGTTGATGGCAAACACATTAGGCCACACGGCACTCGGATACCGTGGTGGTGGGAGTCGTTAACATATCACCACTGCTTCACAAGAGGTTGCTCAGAGACACCACGTGAACCTCAGCTCCCTCAGTCTGTAGGATCAAAACTGCATTAATTTTAGCTATTCTCACCCAGCAAAGAGTCTGAATTCCAACTGGGGCAGATTTCTCTCAGGTACAGCCCAACTCAGTCTGGGTGTTCTGGGGCTGAATTTGGCTCTGCACCCATGGCCATCACCTCCCGTTCAGCCCAGCCATGATTCCCTGGAGCTCTTTGCCACATACCCTTAGTGTGAAATGAAGATGTCCTTCTGCATCTTTCTTCTCATTAAAATGTTGCTATTAGTCCACCTCCAGCTATTAGAAAAAGATAGACGTGACCCTTCTTGAATGGTGTAATTTACAGCCGTGAGTATCTATATATTCCACTCTGATTACATCACAAGCACGAGCTCAGAGTCAGCAAATTTACCACCTCTAAACTAGTGGAATAATCACTAACAATTAACGAAATGATATATCTAAGTCACAGTAATCTTTTTAGCCACTTTGAACATATATTTGTTCTTTTGATGTCCTGTGTGAATAGGAGTGCTTTATCTGACTGATGATGGGCTAAACAATGGTTCAGAGTTGTAATATAGAACTCAATTTGCTGGAACTATCATCTGAAAGGCCTGGACAATTTATTGAACACTGCAGATGAAAGAAAGGGGAAAAAAAATTTAAAAACTGACCACTTCTAAAATGAAGAAAATAGAGCAGTAAAGGGTATTGTAATATACTTTAATCTTCCTTAATGTAGAAAAATATGAAATGCCATTAAAGCCTCCTTTGAAATGGATGTGTCCGCATGGCTTGAGCACCAAAATCTAGTTAATGAATCTATTGTTAAAGCAAATAAACAGGAAAGCAGCAGAGAAGGAGTGATCTGTGCTCTATACTGACTAATTCAGAAGATGAAAGCAGAGAAAAATTAAAGTTAAATTCATATAAATATTACAGCCAAGGAGAATAGTTGCAGGTGTTAAAAAAAAAAGAGCAAAAGAGAGAGAGGGAGAGAGAGAAAAGGCAAAACGTGAACATTCATTCAATTCCAAGTCACAGCCAGAGACATTTTTTGTGTCAGAGCAAAGTCAGGCAAGATGAAAGCTTTTCAAGGGGCACAATAATTAACATTTTAAAAGGTTTTAGCAATAAAATAATGATCCCACAATAACAGCAATTTAATCATTTTACTTCAGAAATTAAATTGATTGCTAGCGTTCATTTGTAAGAAGTGGCATTTACTGCGTTTGTCAGAAGTTATCAAATCACGTTTCCCCGTTAATCACGGTGGGATTTTCTTTTTTTTTTTTTAACCTGTATCAACATTCAGATGCTGCAGCCGCCCGTTATGCCCAAACAGCACTACCTGATGCTCTCCGTGCACACAGCCCTGTTTGCAGCACAAAGAACTGCCGCTGAGAAGCTGCAGGCGGCAGAGATACCCCAGCAGGATGCCCGTCCCACGGTGCTGGGGGCACATCGCTCTGCTTCTGTGCAGAGGGAGCTGCAGGGGCTGCTTGGAAGCCAAGTGGCGGAACGTGCTGCTGCACATGTGGAGCATCCTGCAGGAGACGGGAGGCCCAGCCCTGCTGAGCTCAGTGGAAAGATCTGCAGCAACTCCAGCGGGATTCTCACGCAACAGAAAGATGTTGGTGTACGTATAGACATAAATACATACCTCTAAATCCTTCGAGCTGCTAACGGAAAGTATGCGAGATGGGCCCAGCTCTGTTCAGCGTAGGTCCGGTGAGAGGACGACGGGGTCCTAACTCAGTGCATCTTTGGCAGAAATTAAATCACGGCATAGATAAGTGAGCAAATCATATATCATCTCAACCAGACTATCCATATAATTGTCACAATCTAATTTAAATGACAGATCCGCCGCAGCATACTTTTTTGTGTACGTCTAATGAATTTGTATTTCCAGCCCATATATTTTAACTTTCTGATTGCATTAGTTCTTTGGTGGAGTGTCCACACACCAAATCACCATCTCTAAGATAATGATAATGCACAGCTCTGCTTTCTGTATCTGTCGGGATCACAATGTAAGACAAGATGGGGTTCTCGTAGCTGACAGTGGCACGTGCACTTTTTCTTCTTTCATTTTTTTTCCCCTCCAATGTGCATTGTTCAAAATTGGGCTATTTCAATTTTCCTTTTAAAACCATAAGCTTTAACTCTCCAAGGTGGGAGTTGTGTAGGAAGAAGCTGCCAGGTAACCAATGTATGTGTTAAAGTTGCTGCTTGAGTGTGGACAGTAATAGGATTTCCAGAAATGAACTGCTATTTTGTGAGGCACTAACACAGAAATGTACAGTGGGAAATGAGAGCTTGAACTTTGCTTCTCCCAGAAAATTGAACCGTCTGTTTCACAGGGAAGGAAAAAAAAAAAAAAGATTTGAAAACAAGCCATTTTCCATTGCTTTCCTTTAATTTATATTTAATAATACAACAATCGCTTTGTTTTAGCAAATGGAAGGCCAAAATTATACAGGACAAATTCATCTATGTATATGTGTCTCCATCTGTATCTGTCTTCCTATCTCTTTTTGCTTGTGATAGCTCAGGATAACACAGTGATGCTTTATGAACAATATTTCCTTTGATAGGGTTACACCGAGGATGCCTGTTCTTCCTTCTGGCCACTGTACAACATCTTTGCAGTCTTTAAGATGGCCAAAGAGATTTGTGCTAAAAAAAAAAAAAGCCCTGTCCATTAAGGCAACAGCTTGATGAAGGCTAAAGGTTAGGTCCATGGAGTGACTGCAAAGGTTTCAGAAAACACTGAGAGAGCTTGTGGTCATGTCAGCTCCTGCCCCCCTCCGGCCCACCTCTCACCTTGTCCTTCCCCAGGCAGAAATAGGGGCAGGATCCTCATCCCGGCTGGAGGAGAGCTGACCCCCATCCTCCACAGTCCTCTGGAGATGGCTGTGAGTCTTTTAATACGTGAAAATTATGAGGGAGGGAAGGGAGGAAAACATAGAAAGAGAGCTTGTTGTGTTATTCCAAATGCAAATCAAAATTCGAAACGACAAAACATTTGCAGCAAAATCACACAGGAAAACGTATGCCATATAGTAAACATCACTAAACTCATCTCTCTCCGTCAGCCAGGTCAGGGTGTGCTGCAATGCAGCCCAGCTCCAGCACCCTGTGCCAGCTGTGCCACTTCTCAGTCCCTCTGGTGTCTGTCGCACCCTCATTTCTTCCCCTTGCTTTTCCTTGCCAAGTGCTAATGCTGTGATAAGTGGCATTTCTCATGCAGCCTCCCCGTTACCCATTTAACACCTATTCCCCACTTGCCCGATAAGCTGTTTGCAGCCCAGCACTCGCCTAATCTTTTTCCTTGTTAGCTTTCTCATTCCCCTCTTCACCCCATTCCAGTTGCAACATTCAATTAAGGCTGGTTGGAACCACAAGTGAGCAGCCCGTGGCACGAGGGCAGGTTGCGAGCAGCAGGGCTGCCGAACATCCCCATTTATTCCCTGCCTTTGGGTTGCGTCCCTTATTCTTACAATTCTCTTCACCCCTTTATAATTTTACCATAATTCATCCAGCTGCCCTCAGACCACGCCGACAACCCTTTCCTACTTTTGAAGCTGTATCTGTTTGCATACCACGTTTTGATTTCACCTCCCGCTCTGCTTCGCGTGGGGCTGTGAGTGCAGGGGATAGAGCAGCAGGACTCGGAGCTTCAGTGCTCCCAGAGCTGATGGAAAGCCTACAAGCAGACAGAAGGGACCCGCAGCCCCTGCCAGAGGGAAGTTAGATCACTTTGGGCTCTCAGAAGCACCGTCTTTTAAATGAAATTGCAAGATGGTGAATAAAGCGCAGCCTGAAACAAAAGCCCCGGTGATCTTTGGCAGATTACTTTGGGAAAAGTATGGCCCATTTCAGAAAAATCAAAGCAAAGAAAAACATTGACTGCAATTCAGAGGCCTAATGTATTATTACGGCTTTTTATGGATTTTATATATAATTTCCTGTAAAGTTAAGAGGTTGAAGTGATCTCTTACATTCGGCTGCATTATCAGCATAGCACCAAACAATTTTCTACATCTTATTATGTTCACAGTTGACATACTATTAGAGAAATGTGCAGCTGTCTTACTCTGCTATTCATTTCCTCATTACTATTTTATAAATATATGATTAACAGTTATTGCAGCTGCCTAATTCACATTTATTGCAAATGCAACCCCACAAATGAATGTTCAAAGCAAAGAGATGTGGTTTTAGAGTAATTTAAATTTTACAGTTCCATTTACCCTGCTTTTTAATTTACTGTATAATGACCCTATTAGAATAAAACACATCTGGAAGTTCTTTGGGGAACATTTAATTTTCTGTGGCTTCAGTACTAACAGAACTTGTACCATAAAGGCCACAGATGCTTTGAACACTGTACAAATTTTCACATTTTCTGCCAAGATGCTGGATAATTGTACAGATGAGACAACTGCAACGAGGCAAAAGATAAAGTTCTCCGCACCTGAAAGCAAATGAGAGAACCTTGCGCTGCGGTTTGGTGATGGCCATCTCCTAACCTCACCTCAGGAATAGGGGGGATTTGAGTTAGAACATAAAATTGACCCTAAATCCTCATATCAAATACAAACAGCATTTTTCAAGTCCTGTGACTCCTCGGTCTACACGCTCTTTAAAGTAAAGGGAAAATGCCCTCCCACACGACTTTCCAAGCTTTGTCTCCAGCCTCTAAGCTTCTCATCATCACTATGAAGTGACACAGTAAATCAATGAGACCAGAGAAGGCTTTGGAGGTCAGTGAGCGATTCCATAAGCACCCCCCATTTACAGTCTGTGGCGGGGATACAGATGCGGCGAGTCCCAGCCTGCCATATTAGCGGAATCATCCTGAGAATTTGAAATTGATTTGAATATTAAATACAGATCACTGCAGCAGAGCTCTTTTACAAGAAAGGATGCGAATCCATTCTCATTGATTAGTTAATTTATGTTCTACAACTAATCGAAACACAAATCTCATTAGCCACAGGTCAGTAGATGTGGGGAGGGGGAGAGAAGAAAATCATTTGGATAGCCCAGTTAGCTGTAAAGATATAATTATAAGCCAAACTGTTTTAAAGCCAGTGCCTTGATCAGCATGTGCAATGGGCTGTCAGCAAGCCATTGTGCCACTTCTCCCCAACGGTGCGAGCCTTCAATCTATTTTTAAGTAAGATGGTTGCAGGCACTCAGCTATTACAGCAAGAGCAGCAGCGCTGGCTCACTCCAAGGCAAAGAAAATGATGCACACAAAATATATATATATATGTCACAGAGCGTACACAAAGCTGATGGAATCATAAGCAACATTAATTAACCTCCTTCTCACTTGAAGTAACTAAAACAACTCTCTGACCTCGTCCCCTATGGTCTGTTTCATCTATATCCAATACAATACCAGATTGAAAACATCACATACAGTCAGATCAGTTGTCTGCTTCTCCTGGCTGTTCTGCAACATATCTACACCTGTGAGCACCATCCCCAACCTGATGCATTTGCAGAGAAATAACTGACGCAGTTCCCAGCTTAGAGATGTGTAAGTATGGAAGCGTTCGTGCTCAAAACATTTTCAGTTCGTTGCTGAATCCTGTTTGATGAATTAGAATTTGACAACTCTATTCTAATACAAATTATTTGTTAATTAAATGAAACTTTAACATGCGGTATGTAGGTTTTTTCCACTCATATTAGAAGTAATGGGAGTCATTTCATTAAAAGCTCATATGTTGCACTACAATTTCACCCCGAAGTCTTTTAGCAACAAAGTTTCAAAATGAAATTATTATTCCAGGCAGATCTTTTCCTATTTCCGCAGTACCTTACATTTCGTAATTGCTTTATAGTATGTTAAATGCATAAAATAATATTCAGCATGTAGTAATAGCGAACCCTTTGGAGATAAAGAGCTCTGTGCACACACCAAACTCTAGGGCAGATGGGCAAATAGCAAGAGTTACCCCACTTCTGCAGCTTAGCAAGCACGGGCACAGCCTGGTGAGACTCATGCGGGGGAGTGGAACTGGCCAGGCATCATCACAGCATGGCTGCCCTTCTCCACCTGGAAGAGATTGAGAAGAAAGTGGAAAGTCAGAGCAAGGGTGACGGCCCGGTGTGTTGTATTTGTTGTCTCCACCAATGCTTGCAGGATGGAGGTGGGGGCATCCAGAATACAACCCCTCCTTCCCCAGCAGAGACACAGAGACCATCAGTAGAATCACAGGGGTTGGAGGGACCTTTGGGGATCATTGAGTCCCATCTCCCTGCTAAAAGTAGGTTCCTTACAGTAGGTTGAGCAGGGTAGAGTCCAGGCAGGTCTTGAATATCCAAGTCAGATGCAAACATGGAGATGCCACGTGAAGAGGTACCCATGGTTCTGCATTCTGTGACTAAGTCTCCAAGAGCAGCACTGAGGGTCATTTGTAATGCAGAGGCTTTCCACTTGGAGAGATAGGAATACCATTGCAGCAACAGTTAAAGATGGAAAACATAATTAAGTCAAAACAATCACTCCTGTTGTGTTGGATTAGCACTGGGTTTTGCTGGTCTCCATGTGTTGTGTTTGCTGGGTTTTTTTTTTTAAGAGATGATCAATGTTGCAAAGATCGAAGCAGCCTATTTGCATTGCAGCACTTTTGCTCCTTCAGGTTGTTTCGGTGAGAAATATGGGAAATATTGCCTTGGGAGTCTCACATTTCTCCAGTGAACACCCAGCTTTGATGCCTCCTCAAAGCAGCAGCACAGGGACAAAACTGAGGTTGTGTTGGTCTCAACATCTCTCTTCTTTAGGATCAGTCAGAGCAAAAGACAGAAAACTAGGAGGTTCTCATATGTTATTCTCAAGAAATTCAGTGACTCATTGTATAACCTTTGGGAAGTCACTTGACCTCTTTGGCATCCATTAACCCACATGAAAACTCAGTAAATGGTAGGACCTTGCTGAAAAGCAGATACTTAAAACTGAATTTTCCTGGGTAAATAAATGAGAAAAACAACCAACAAAGAAAGGCACTGTTCAAAACTCATCTCGTGACCCCATTATTCATGGATCATTAGTGTAATAGGCCACATGGGATCCATAAAAGGCATTATTGCCTTTTATGTCATTGCGTATTTAGAGAGTGATAATCCATATATTATTGGAACAATATAGACTCTGGCAACTCCTTCCAACCTATTTTATGAGATTCTGAGATTTCAAAAACAATAACCAATGAACATCCTATATATCTGCATACGAGTTACCATGAAGTAATAGTAACTGCAGTGCATTAACAAAGAAAACTCCTTTTAATCTCTGGACTGAAAGCATCTAGTTCACATTATGGTAAGTAGTTGGCAAATGATCATTTTATTAAGTTAAAGGCACTCATTAGTGCTGCTTTGAAAAGGCTATGAACCCTGCCCCTCCCTACAGAGAAGTATTAATGCGTTAGATGGCTGAAAATACTCATAATCAAATGAAGTGCAAACAGAAAAGCTGGATCTAACGGCACATATGCAATATTTTCTGGATTTGTGGTTCTTCTTTTTTTAACTTGTCTGCAACATATGGAGACTCCAGAGTCTCTGAAAAGGACATAGGAAGCTACTGTCTTGAAATTAGTTCTAATAACAGTTGTAAAGGAACAAAACCAAATTCCAACCGAAATAGAAAAGATTTTGCACAGCGTAAGGTGCTGCCACTGCCTTGTATCTTAGCATTATCTTATTTTTGTTTTCTGCATTCCACATCCTCAAAGTAGATATTTCGTCCATAATGATAGCTTAGAATTTGTACCCAGTATATCAAGGATTACCCCAACATATGTAAAAAGATACAAAAGCTGTTCTGTGCACACAGAAAACTGGAGGGAAGGAGTCCATAGTCTCCTTCTGAATGCTTTATTTCCTACAGCCATCAGCACCCAGGTAAGATATCAACATACCTTACGCCAGATGCAGCTTCCTAGACTCCAGCTAGCAGATCAGGAGACAGCTTTCCCTGTTCTCTGACCCTATTTGCTTCCATTCTGCAGATCTGCAAGCTGACCAGCTCATACAGTTGTTCCCGAATGCATTTCTAAGAACCTAAATGTGTTAGCAAAGATTTGCTGCTTAAATGATACCAGCTCAACCAACTCACACTGATTGTCAGTGGTTGGGAAACCAGCGCCTGAAGAGCTCAAGCAGCAGCTTGGAGAAGAAATCTACTTCCAAAGGACTTGCAGATGGCAACAAGCCACAGCCTTTCCACCAGAGCTATGCAGAAAGTCCCTAAATGGGGCAGTTGTCCTCATTTTAAGGCTGTCATACATTGTTGGAATAATGCACAGCTCCTTTGAGAGCGGCTAGGAGCAAGCTCTTGATCCATATCTCTAAAAGCACACAGTTGACACCACATGAAACCTAGCAATACAGCCAAGGAACTATACAGAATCAGGTAAATTCAGCTCATGGTGAATTTTAATAGGTAGGCAACATCTCTGCTTGTAGATGTGGCAGATATGTGTATCATCTTGCACCCATTATAAGAAACACTCTGTAAGAAAAAAAACAGGCTCCTATATCCTCCCCATCTTCTTAGGCAGTCAGGTTTTGAATTTACAAGGAAATAAGATTTCGTGAGCCTATCTTTATTACTGTGTGATTAGGCTATTATTACCTGGAAGGGGGCAGAAACATGAATACAAAAAGATTTTCTGCACTGACCATAATGATCCTGCCTATTAAACACTGCCTCACTCCGGCAAACTTTGAAAAAAATAATAATAATATTTTATCAAAACACCCATTAAACTGTTACAGGTCTTTTCTGCCTTTTTCTCCATCAGAGCTGATTACACAGGGTACACATCTCTAAGCATAAACACCCAGCTTTCTTCTTTTAAAACCAGTCATCTCCTTCCTTCTCTTGTCTGATTCACTCTCAGATGCCAAAATCCAGCAGATGTGGTATTGCAATTGCCTCCACGTGAATGGTTTCAAAAAAATAAATTAATAGAACTTTCTCTCCAACATGAGAGCAAAAAATTCAGAGCTCTAAGCTTCTGTAGCAGGATGGCAAACTGCAGCCAGCCAGAAAGGAGGTGGATTTTCTGTTTTTATTCACCTTTCTATTATTCTTTCTATCAGTATTATAAAATAGTCGGGTACTTTATGACACTATGTATATATATATAAAGTCCTTTGTACTTCTTAAAATAAAAAACACTAATAAAAATAAAAGTAAAACAAACATTTTGTTCTGCAGATGCCTTGGGCTGATCTTCACTGTGCTTGCCATACACTCATTTGCCAGGACACCATGAAGGTCTAGCAAGACTGACAAACATCACAAAGTCTCTTCAATGAAATTAAAGTGTGTTCTGCACTTTTGTTTTAAAATACTACCTTTTTTTTTTATCAGCAGTTCATACAAATCTTTTTTATGACACCAACTCACCCCTGTGCCATTTGGCAATGGAAAGCCCAGCGCATTACATAAAGTAAATACTGCGTGATCACAGTGGGTTTATTTCTTCATATTGTCTCTTGAAGGTGCAGCCAGCCATGCTATAACACTTTCTATCAGGGGAAGGAAGAATGTGGAGGAGGTCTCATGTCCAGTCACTTATGGGCACTTCACAAAGTGATATTACTATAGGAGAGTCTGCAGCCCACAAGGCTCCACACAGCTTCCTGGCTCATGGTCTTAGCCTAAAGATAAAGAAGCCAACAACATATTGAATCTGCACGATCCTACAGAGCTGTGCCATGGTTTTGCTTTGCCATCACCTCTTCCTGAATAACTGTATTCAGAAGACAAGTTGCAGTCTGCCAGGTTGGCTGTTTTCACAGACACTATCAGGGTTTAAAACCATGAATCTGCAGTGGTGCTAAAGATCCGTCCCCTTAAGTCCCAACTGACAAACTAGATATATGTCAAGCAGTATTACATCCCACTCAGATTATTTTTCCTAATTTGGTCTGTAATGACTACAAAAGATCCTGAGATATCCTCAAGGCACAAGTAGCCATGTGAATATTATAGATAATCTGTCTGGTTTATTGGGAGAATTTACTCACATCTGCAGTCACATTGAGACATCAGCTAGGATATGCAGGCAGGCAGGTTAAATGTTAATTTCCTTTCTACTGTACCATTTTCTAACCTCCGCCCATGAATCAAAGTGAGTAAAAGGTTCCTCACTTAGAGACATAAAACAAATTGAACAAATTATGTTACTTAACTGAGGAAGAACCAGCTAGTTCATTGATTTTTTGTTTGGCTTCACATGTCTCTTTTTAATTAATATGAATTTGCAAACATGATTTTTAATTTTAGACCATAATGTCCCATATATTCCAGCCGGGTTTTTCCAAGTTAGACAGGTCCAGAAGTGCACAGATACCTCAAACTAAAGAGAAAAATCTGAAATTTGGATGCAGTAGTTTGACTTCATTAAAACCAATGGTCTTGTGATCTGTTCCTCCATAAGTCAGGGCAGCTCAACCAAAGGTAGATTTAGCTCTGGGAGCAATATGAAGTCAGGCCCCACCAGGCTTGAAAGACAAAACAGCCACCACAATACCTCTAAAATGAATGTAAAATTAGAAGCCGGGGTCTGAGTACAACGCAGTTAATAGGATATGAAAAAACAGCCATTAACTTCTCAGTTCTTTTAGATGGGTCATGAATCACGGTCATCAGCAGCAACAAGTCTCTTAAACTGACAATTTGCTATTTAAGGAGTACAAGAAGAGAGGGAATTTAAGCTTAAGCCAAGCTGAGGTACATTTCTCTTTCTATAGCAGCACTGACAGCATGAAGAGGAAATGCTTAATACTAATGGGGACCTCTAAATTTTTTACTTACAGGATATTTTGGTGAGTATCTAAAAATTGCCTGAGTTTATTCCTACATGGAAGGTGCAAAATTTCCACTGTGTTCTTGAAGCATGTGTGTAGAAATAGCACACGAATGCAGGTTTCAGAAAGACAAATGTGCTCATGACTGCAGATTTGGGACTTTCAGCTGAAATTGTTATCCTAGAGAGTTAATTCTTCTGTCAGTAGTGCATTAACAAAATATCTTTGCTACAGGAAATACGATTTCATTTTTTTTGGTGCTGGTGAATCCATTTCCATTCTGCCTGTCAGCTCTTTTCCTTCTGGAAACATAACCTTCTGCTGAATTACTCATTCCCTCTCTTTGCTCAGCTGCTTGGCCTACTGCATATGTACCCATGACATGCATACATGCAATTGGTTCAGATGGATGCCTTACTGTCTTCCACTTCAACTTCTCCGACTCACGGCTGTGTGGCCACAGGTGTCCTGGCCTCCTCTGACAATGGGGACTACACTCACACTAGACTAGATTCAAACTAGATCTGCATTTCAGAACTGTCTTCTGCAAATCTACGTATTGATAATGAGTAAGAAATTTGACAGTGGTTCTCCTGAATTGCCTGTAAGCCGTGTAGGGAAAAGTGCATGCACAAGTATTTGTATGAAACCACTTACTCCATCATCATGAATCCAAACAATGATGTGTCGGGCTCAGAAGAACCGAGAAAACATTACCTATTAAAACATTACTGCCTAGAAAACTGCTGCTTAGCACTAGGACTCCTGCAAATGACAAAGGAAAGAGCAGCTGTTTGATGCCAACTGGGTGGAAAATGGGAGGCAAAAATAGCTTCTGAAATGTTTGTCTGAGGAACAAAGGTTACAGCATAGTAGTGAGAGCAATACTCCAACCAGAGCCAACGTGTCTTCCTCTCCTTACCTCCCCTTTCTGAGTTGAACATTGATACGTGCAGACAGAGTTGTTCTTCACTTTGCACTGAAAGTCTTTCTAGCGTAGATTCTTTTTTCTAGTTCCTTTTTGCCAGCAGAATGCATGTCATCCAGCTCAAGGTTTACATTGATATTTCTCTTTAGCCACTACAAGAACAGCGCAGAACTTTTCAGACTATTTTAGTCCTCTTCCTTGACAAAAAGACAGAACATGAAAATCAATCAGAGACCTTCCTTCTAAAACAAAAATTTGGAAAAATAAATTATAATTGAACCCCTCATCTAAACACACACACACACACAAAAAGCATTTCACTTCGAACATAAAAACAGCAACTCACAACAAGTGCCAGGCTGGATTTCTTTTTTTCTTTCACTTCCATCAAACTACGTTGGAGATGTTCCTTGTGGGCACTCAGCACTACTGGAGCAAGGTTATCTCACGGCCAAAGAATGGTCACAATTCAATATTGAACGCTGCACCATCTGGAAGAGAAAGTGAGCAACAGAGCCATCAACTCTACATAGGGTCACACTGATGTGGGGACACCCAGTGTCATTGCCCCCTGCCCAGGAGCCGTGGTAGAGGAGATGACCACAAGCGAAGGTGAGCAAGGCCCCACAGGTCTTGATTTTAAAGCTGAATTCTGTGGTTGGGTAAATCTTGTTCTGATATCTGTATAATATTGTACCTTTCTTTTGCTTATGGTGTTAAATGTTAACCTGAGGCAAAAATGTAGGTTATGGCATAATTTATTAAGAAATCAATACCATATTCCCCAGTAATGGCACAAACACTACAGCTTATAATAGCTTTACTGTAGTATTGTATTTTTTTATCATTACTTTCCAATATGATAACGCTTGTTCTAAGGTCAACAGACATCACATGGTCAGGTAAATATTTTGAAAAGAGCGAGTTGCCAGAGTGGCTGCAGCAAGGTGGGATGATGCCCGCTCCAAAAGTGCTCCTATCAGAAGCGTGCTGCAGGCCCTTGCTTTCTGCCCTTAACAGCATTATGCCATGTGAAATCTTGACGGCTTGTTGAAGGTTTTTCTGCAAAACCTCTCCTCTCAGAACGAGGCGCTAGTCCTTTAATATACCAAGGCATCTCCAGCTACGTGCCGAACACACAACATGCAGCCCTGTATCCCCAGAACGTGCACCGTAAAAGCATGAACTTTAAAATTCATTCCTTTCTTTTACTGGTTGTCTCATTAGTGGCTAGGTTGTCCATCGTGCACGATGCAAAGCTATAAACCAAGGAGCTGCAAAGGCACTTGGTGCATGCAGCTGGAGCAATGAAGAATGTGCTCAATGAGATTACGCTAACTTTATATAACTTATTAAAATAAATATCAAACTTTGTTTTGCCTCATTCAATTTTTGATGTTAATTAAGTAAGCACAAGCATAAGAAAGGAAATTGGATTTGCTACTTAAGGAACTTCCAATAAAGCCATGGACGTTAGTGAGATGAGTTTCTAATAAACATTAATAAGTGTCCATATAACGAGCAGTGCTTGTCTTTAAGAACATTGGATTTTTCTCACAGGATACGGACAGCAATAAAATACATTTGCAAATATGAAGATGTATTACAGGCACATTTTTCACTACCAGTCTTAACCAGCCTCAGATCCCAGCTTTCCGATTCTGTGACCTTGGGAACAATCCTGGGCCAAGAAATTTAAAAAACCATTTTAAAATTCATACAAACGTAATTTAGGAACAGCACCGGCTAGATGGGAACTTTAGACAAGATTTTTACAGTGAATAATGCTTTTCTTTGTCCATATCAGACAAATTTAATGTTGCTACTACATTTGACATCAATCACCCAGTCATGAGCAGCCACATCCTTGCTCAGCCTAATGACAGCAGGGAAAGGTGTGCAGCCCGAGCAGCGCGGCTCTGCATATGGAAACCCAGCGGCAGCCAGGGCTCTGATTTCTACCTTTCCTGCTGCAGCCAGAAGAAAGCCATTAGAGCCAAGAGGGGACACGTCTCCCTCACTGTTATGCTCATTTATTGCTCCTAAGATTGGATGTTTTCTAAGATATCCACAGCCGGGCAACAGGATAATGTTTGGAGCAGATTTTGTGCGCCTGCTGCCCTTGCATTTGGCAGCTGGGATCAGTGACAGATGCACAAGGAGAAGAATTGTGGAGCAAGATGGTGACATTTTCACATCACCTTTGGAGCATAAAATGCCACCTTTTAAACAGAAAGGCATTACAGGGTGCTGAGGGTGCCACATTGCTGGTTAAAGTCATAAATCTGGTATCAGTGACAACACATAACAAAAGAGCAGAGCTAGTTCAGAAAAAAAGAGACCTTTTTCATTAAAACAGAAAAAAAAATGCTTATAATCCCCATTTTCACTGAAAAAGGTTATTTTTTAGCATGTATTTCCATTTGAGACTGCTGCTACCATCCCTGGTTAGCAGACTTCCACGCAGACTGTCCTGCAGCACTCACGTCCTCACTCAGGACAAAATAAACAACTTCATCTGAGGAGCACCATGCCCAAACCAGTCTCTTCCACAAGCTGTGTTTTTCTCCTCCCCAGAGGCCCATCTGCCTGGGAGGCCACGCTCATTGAGCTCCAGGGATCTGGTTGGAGCTGTATGGGTGAGGAGCAGCCACTCTGTGCGCTCCCATTACACGGGCAAAGGAAAGGGCAGCCCCTGCACAGCCATCAAACTGAGCAGTGAGCACTCCTCGCAGAGATCCTGCATCATTTTCTGCCCCTGCAGTGTGACCTGTTCATTACTTCACTGTTCAAATATGCTCAAAGGCTGCTGGGATGGCTGCAGACACGTATTTGGGGTTACAGCTTGTTCGGACAGTTATTCCACCCGAAGAAAAGCCAACAGTGCTTCACTGGGGGCACGACTGGTAAAATTCAGCCTTAGCAAAACAAACTTCTGTGCTGCAATTACTCCTCAAACAGCCACCAAATCAAATACGTTATGGTAGCAGAGACACTTCTGGCACAGACTTGCCCACTGGCACCAAAGTTACTAACTTCAAATACGTGAATTTGTTTGCCCATAATTAGTATGATGTATCTCAACCCATTCAAAATAATAACTGCATCCCTTCCTGGTAATGAAAAGTGATTAATTTTCAATTATGGTAAGTATCCAATTTTTCACAGTGCAGCACTGGTCTAAGTCACCCTATCTCTAACAGTCTAATTACAGGCATTAAAAGTTCCTTATAATTATTGTAGAAAGATCAGTAAAATTAAAACTATTGGTTACTTGCTGCTGTTATTACATCTGCTCTAATGCAGCCAAAGCTTAAATTTATGTCGGAGCTGCCAGCCATTTCATCAGTCTCTTTTTGTGACTTGTTTAGAACAACTGGTTTTATTTCACGGTCTCAGTAACTGTTCCAACAGGTCTATTAGCGGTTTGGCACTCTACGTTTTGTAAAGCTTTAATTAAGTGAAACAAGCTAAAAATCACTAATATGTGCCTTTAGCAAAGTAGCAATGTAATTATCTCATTTAACAGATAACTACTTGTATTTCATTTTTCAAAGCACAAAGAGGAAACTAGCTCTAAATGTCACTTTTCAGGCTCATTAAACTCACCGGGGAAATATCAAATTAGAGATTTCCACTACAAATACTATAATAAACTCTACGAGCTGATATGAACAACACGAGTATTTGGGGAAGGGACAAGTATTAGAAAACAATCTGTTTTGCAAAATAGATGTTAGTTGCATATTTACAAACATCTTTTTATTGCGGCATCAACGAAAATTTGAGTCCTTTTTAAAAGAATCCAAAACTCCAAATCTTACATTGCTCATATTTTGTAATATAAAATAAAGAATTTTATATTCAATAGACAAGTCCTTTTTTCTTACGCTCTCTAATCATCTTTTTTTTTTTGCTAAGTCACCTTTCCTAAGTCACTCCTTCTGAACTGCCTAAGAAGTGCCTGCAGTGAGAAGTTAATGCAGAAGCAAGCGCACAGTCTGGAGATATGATGCCTTTGTTCTTGCATCTGATGCAGTCACTAACACGGACATGATCACCTGCCATAACCACTGCCATCTCAAACCAAAATATTTACATGGAAACCTGAGGCCCACACTGCAAACTTTTCATGCAGTAACCATAGAATAATACATAGATGGCCACTTGTTCTCTGGCACTACCAGCTGGATGCTGGTCATGTTTCCATAAGGAAGTCTTACCTTCTGCTGGCATTTATTTCAGTTTAAGCATGGCTGTATCAGTCCCACTCAAAACTGCCCCTGCTGATGACAAAATTGATATATATCATACATATGACATATATAACATACCGATCATATCTTAGTATATGCATGACATATATATGGAAAGTCTATGAGATGTCTCCACCCCAAAGACATCAATCATCATCTGGAAAGAGCCATGGGAACCTTTGGCAATCCCAGTAACAACAGCTTTACCTCCATGTATGTATTATAACCATACCCTAGAGTGCTTCAATGCTCTTCTGCCCCAGCACCTAAATTGTTCGCAGCATTTCGAATCCAAAGGCAGAAAGGAAAAGCATCCAGCTGATGGCTAAAGTTCATTGACCAATCCCACAGAAAAAAATAGCCCTCTGCTCGGTTGCCTGTCCAGCCACCCCACTTCATTCTTCATTCCTCTCTGAACACTGTTGCCCATCCTATTAACAGCACAGTTGGAGCCTGGCTGGCTCCAGGAGCCTGAGCAAGCCACTGGGACTGGCTGAATCCATCCTCCTGGAGCTGGTCTGGCAGGGCAGAATCGATGAGGTTACACCAGGGATGCATTTGGCTTGGTGCAGTGCACTCGCTGGGGTATTTCTTGGAGAGCAGCCACAGGCTTCAGAGTAAACACACAGAAATGGGACTGCGTTACAATGCATTTGTATTCTGTTGTGTTTCTTATTGTGTATTATAATAGGGCTTATAAGCCAGCTGTAAATAAAGTTGAAGCAATAAAGCTTGACTGATTGATTGATGCATCACCATTTTTAGGGTCCATTGCACAAACTATTTTGATAGTTGAAGCCCATAAAGTATAATGTCTGTGCTAAAAGTGACACAATGAAGAAGATGATGCACCTGCTTCAATTTCAGCTTTGAGTCATTATTTAGAGCTGGGGGTCTAGGAGTTGCAAAATACTGCCTTTCTTGTTCCCTACTGGTTCGCCAGAAGATAAATGTCTAAAACCAAAGACCCCGGGCACACAATAATAAAAACCTTTTTAGAGTCTAGACCCTTCCACTAGTTAAAGGAAACCTATTCCCATTTTTCTGTTAGGAAAAAAAATGGGATGCGGTTTCCCAGTGGCAGAGATCAAGATTTTTATTTATATTAAAAACACAGGATTGATAAGAAGAAAACCTTTCACAGACGGGACCAGTGGGATGAGGGGTAGATCTGACCCCAGCACACTGCAAAAGAGAGCAAGACCAGCCATTTCCCCATGGATGGACACTGCTGTAAAAGCCAAACTGCCAGCAGAGTGGCTGCCAGCTGCAGCGTGGGGCAGAGGGGAGCACAAACATCACACTCCTGCCATTCTCAGGCAGCTTGCCACTGCCACCTGCACCTATAAAAGTTATCCCCAGCTTCTGCCACCTTCATCAGCACCACAACCCTGAGGTGGAGGTGTGAAGAAGCAAAGAAAGAGGATGGTCCTCCTCTGCAGTTGGTAACTCCAATGGGGTAGAGCTTTCGTATTCGTTTCATTTGCTGTTTTTCTCTTTTGCCCTACACTGCAAAGAGCAGTAACATTAGGACAATGTGGAGGAATACGAATGTTATGCATTGAGTCACGCCTGCACCTTTCAGCATCAGCAGGACCTCAGCAATGGGTGTTGCAGGGGAGGTGCAGGGGGACACCTGGCAGGACAATGGGATTGCTGTTCGGTGGGAGCTCTACTTAGCCACGGCCTCTTGCCTTTCACAGCAGTCATTGCTAGGTGCAAGGGAGGTGGGACGAGGAATGAAACGAAAGAGGACTGAAATCAAGACTTTATACACAGACCATAAGGAAATTTACCTTGAAATGAACCTTTCCCAAGCAAGATCATCAAATATGTTTTATTCTTTTTTTTTTTCTGTTGCATTTCTACCACACATGCTTGTATCTGCAGAGACTGTAGGTAGCATGCTTTGTATTTATGGGGATGTGGCTTGGATATCAAGTGACCAAACAGCACCGAAGAAAGGTTAAAGAGTGTGACCTATTGAACACTAACCTTCAACTGCTCTTGCAGGAGATACATTTTCCCTCAAGGAAAATAACTAACCTTTGAACCTCAAACCTTCATATTTATCTTTTGCCTTCTGGCTCTTACTGACAAAGTTTCAGTAGAATGGTCCTGAACAGATCAGGTTTGCTTCACCCCTCTGATCAGATTGGGGTACATCTGGCTGTATTCTGCCCTTTGTACTCTCACACAGGAAAGCTAGATTCCGTAATCTCTAATTGGCAACAACTCAAGACCAGAAATAAGCCTTATTATTTCAGCCATCATACCAGAATGCATAAATACTAGAACCTCAGCAGTGCAGAAGCTAGTCGATCCACCATAACACCACCACAAGAACTAATGTCTGTATGTATTACCTGCAAGGCTGCACCACAAAGCAATGGCAAACACCCTTTTGGATCAATGACTCCTGCTTAGAAAATAAGCGTCCTGGGTTAACCTTGGGCATTTGCATAGCAGCAGGAGACTATAATCCTGAAGCAATGTTCTTCTCCACTGACATTCTCTCTTAATTTCTACCCACTGCAAACTAAAATTATATCTATCAGACAGAAACCCTGTACATGATTCTTCACTTTGTTGTCACCAGAGTTATCACTAAAAACTTCAGAGGGATTTATGCTGAGATTCTCCTTGCATCCCAGCAATAAGGCATCCTCCTTATTTCAAAAAAGACTGTAATACTGCTGTAAATTGTATCCATCAAAATACTGCATCCATCCTTATTTCCTTTCTCGAATGCACTCCTCAATTGCCCCATGGTTTGTTGGTCTCAGTACAGCACTGTACAATCGACTCAAAAATACTGCCCAAAATTCCCAGCTGGACTGCAAAATTTCAGATTATGAACTGCTCCTGATATTCTTGTGGCAGCTCATATATGCAAGCAGATTTCTCCCTCTTATTTAAAGCCCAGGCTTCCCACAAAGTGATCCTTTTTGTTTCTGTGGGCAAATGCTCACTAAGGAGCATTCTGCTCATTTTCACATATAGGAAACCTCATGAAGATGTGAACCTCCAGCTCCAACTTGCTGTTACCTCACTCCCTTTTTGAACTAGCAGTGCAAAACAATAAAAAAGTAAACGCAACCCCAATGTCCTAGAAATAACACCAGGCAGAGCCCATCCATTAGATGCCATAGAAGATTTCCTGTGGGTCTCAGCATCGGAAAGCTCTGGATCTCTTAGCTAAGTATCACAGCATACATGGTATGGAAAATGCCATACTGTTTTAAGAGTGCTACTATGCCTTAACACAATGGAGCAGATAAAAAAAAGAGGACTGCAGCTTTAACTTCACATCTCTGGCTTTTGTTGGCTGAAGCCAGATCCTTAGTGTTATTTTAATGCAGCAGCAAAGAACTGCATTTAATACATGATAGGCTCAAGATGCTTCTCTCTTTTTTTCCCCCTTTTTTTGTATCTGTGCTGAATATCCAGCGTGTAATTGAAAAAGGAAAAGGAGCTGCTTGTTTGCTGCCTGATCTAGGAATGATTAAAGGTAGAAGTTTTTCAGACATTACTGACAGAAAGGGTATAGTTAAAGCTGCTTTAAAAAAGAGAGCCTTCATAAAGAGCCAGTACTCAAACCACTATTAAAAGCATCATGCTTGTTAAAACCTGTAAAAAGGCAGGAAATCAGTGAGTGAAATGCAGCTTCTTCACCAATTACTGAAAGGAGCGTACACCTTAAAGCACTCTTTGAATTGTGCCGTAGCAGCCTCTCCTCCTCTCCCCCTGCCGCCAGCGCTGCGCACGTGTCCGTGTGTCTGGCTGCCTCAGCCCTGTGCCAGGCCATTCATTGGTACATTAGCGATGGGGGGAGCAGAGGGGGCTGCAGAGCTGCACCAAGTTCACTTCTCGCTTGTTGTTTGCGACCCATTTACAGCTGAACGCCTCTGAGCAGAGACAGCTCTAAATGACTCTCTCCACCTCTTCACCGAGCCACTTGTTTTTGTCATTTCTTTCTCCTTTTTTAAAAATCCAAAGGAAATAATTGATAAACCGAACGGCATCCACCTTAAAGGCAAATGCATATATCCACCTGGTTAAAATTCCTCCTCTTTCTATTTTCCATCTCCCTACATCCATTTTGCTCGGCGCTGTTTAAACAATACTTCATCAAATGCAGCCCGAAGCAAATAAAAAGCACAGTAGAGTAAATAAAAAGTAAAAAAAAAAAAAAAAAAGAAAAAAAAAATCGCAGGCTGGAGGGTAAGTACTTTTATTCCTGTACTTTCATTGCCTGGGGAATTATTATTCCATTGCTGGTTTCAGGAGGGGGGAGAGAGTGGGGGGGTGAAAGGACAGCCATGTTATTCGCAAAATGGATTGCTCCTCTCACTGCTTTTCACTCCTCTGGGTTCTCAAGAGTCCACTGATTACAACAAAGTGTGGCCATCTATTCCGTCTTATTGACAAAGGTCCTTAATTACTGCTGCACCAGTAATACCTGCTATTAAATTCTGCTAAACAGAGGCTGCAAATTAGCCGCGGATCCCGGTAACCTTTTGTGTGTAATTACAGGCAGCGGGGCTGACGCCGGGGCTGCAGCACTGACCCGAGTCACAGCGATGGGAAACCTTTGTTTATCACCTGTGGTGGGGACCAAAATGGGAAATTAAAAGCTCTCCATCAGCGGAAGGCCTTCAGGAGCCCGGGAAAGTAACAGGAAGGCAAAAAAGCAAACTGCTCTATATTTATAACCGACTTCTTCAATTGCTATTTAAACTCGCAGCTCATTAACCTGGGAAGCTGCTCCAGCGCACAGCCATGCAAAGTTTAAAACGGCAAAAATTTAGCTTGTCTTTCCGAGGTGTTCGGTATTTCATCAGAGCCTTTAACCTGCATTTAAGAGCCGGTTGGATGCAATTGCTGACTACAGGCAGGAGCCAAGCCCCGCCATGCACGGACATTTGGCATTTCTCTGTGGGAAGGTGCAAGTCCGTGTAGGCCAGGGCCTGGCTGCCATGTCTGCAGGTGTCTGGCAGTGCTCAGGCTGCAGTGGACTCTTTCCTGATGCACTGTGTCCCATCACAGCACTGCTTCACTCCCCTACCTGCCCTATAGATAGCAGCACCCTCACCACCAGTGCTTCTGCCTCTCTGCTCCTGTGCTGGTCTTATGGAATGAGATTCTTAGTCTTAAGGACTAAAACAGCCTTTAGAACTAAGTGAGGATCTACATGGGAGACAATTTCTCATCTATAGGCTTTACAGCAACAGATGAATCAGCTTGCCAAAATCAGCATCTTCATAGAATCAGAGAATCAGAGCATCATTAAGGTTGGAAAAGATCACTAAGGTCTAATCCAGTCCCACCGTGCCCAGTGCCCATGTTCCTCAGTGCCACATCTCCACGGCTCTGGAACACCTCCCAGCACGGTGACCCCACCACCTCCTTCCATTTCACACTGGGCATTTTTTCCACAAAACACATCATTCTGAAGAAAACAAGATTGCAAGGCGTCTTATTTGTAAAGCGAACAGCAGATACTTTGATTTTCAAAAGAATAATGCTTCCAGCTGTGCTAGTTGGTTTAGAGGATTTTAAATGTTATATCGATGTTAAATTAATAGAATACAGCTGCATTTTATTTCTAACACAATATTGTATTGCAGTATAGCATGTTGAATCCAACTATTACTACTGAGATGCAAAACGATGTGAAAATAACGTATTTTTCCTTAACAGTAGAATAAGGATAGCTGAGATATCATACAAAGGATTTATATCCTCACGTCCCCAAACTTCTGTTAATGCAAGCTTTCCTGACCTGTTCCCCAGCACATCTGCATTTCCTCAACACCCTGCCCCACGCTGCCCTTGGAGAACAAGTCTCATGTCCTCAGAGAGGAGGTTCTGAGCATCCATGAGTGGGTATCAGGTGGGCATCTGTGTGACGATGCCACAGAAAAAGGCATTAACAAACTGCAAAGTGCAGGATTCGTGCATTCATGTCCTGCTAGCTGACCATTAAGAGCACTTCTCAGGTTATGATTTTTTTTTTTTTGAGAGGCAACTAAGTAATCCTGTCTTTTGCAAGAGGAAGGTTTGAGAACAATTAGTTTTTCTGGGTCTCGAGGACTCTGGTACAAACCCTGCAATCCTCACACCAGCAGCACTTCCACTTCTCCCAGCAGGTGGGAGCTTCTGCTAAGAAATTCCCACTAATTTGAGGGCCAGCCTGGGTCCTCTGGCTGCTATTCTCATCTCTCCTCTCTAACTCTGCACAATCAAATGCCAGGCTCTGAAGTTCTTTAATGCTTTATATGGGCTCATTTCTGCAAGTTACCGAACAATCAGGGTAGAGTGCACAGCACTTTGCAGTTCTGAGGCACAGATGAGGTTCCCTAAGGATTAAATTTGATTCTGTCCAGAGGTCTAGAACTAGACTCATTCCACCCCTGAAGTCCCACTTAAGCATTATTTTGAAGGCATTAGCGATATTAAGGCTAGGTATTTCTCAGTCTTTACGGATGTAGCAGCTGAGCATTGCAGCACCATATTATAGTCGCAGAGACATAACTCCCAGCCTTTCTCCAGACAGCAGCCAAGGCCAAATGACCAATCTGAAAACAGAAACCTGATCCTTCACACTGAACGTCCAAGCAGCCATTCTGGCCATGTCCTGTCTCTATGTGCTATCAGCAACAGAGCCACCCTGCCCAAACTCTGCTCTAGCAGATAGTTGCCCGGTCTGCAGGTGCTACCTGTGGCATTTCTACTTCACAGGGGAAAGAAAAAAATAGAGGAAAAAATACCAGGTCATAAGGGCAAAGCCAGGATTCAATGTTCCTACTCCAGGTCCCAGGATAGATGGGGTACGTTACACAGTCAGCAGATTCATTGTTGTGGTAACATTGCTCCTCCAAGTATATAAATGTGTATTTCTACAGCAAGGAGATCTGCCCGTTAGGTTAACATCTTTGAGCAGATTATATTTATCTTGGGGTTGTAAGGAAAAAAAAAAAAAATGCATTGCTGACAATGCTTAAGCTGCTAGTGTCATAATCACTTGAAATCTTAAAGCCCAAGCTCCTTTGTACTTGTGAGAGGCTCTGCTGACCTGTCTCTGTTGACTTTAGAAAATAAACTAGCTCTCTTGGATTCAGAAAAGAGTTTGAAAATGAGGTCTGGAGGTTTTAAACCCAAAAGACAAATTAAAAAGAAATCATAGTTCATTAGCTTTTAGAGTAAAAAAGCTAATTTTTTTTTTTTTCCATTGATTCATTTTTGGTGAGCACTTAGTATTTTATTGCATGTGGGCTTAGCAATATCAGAAATAATCTCATGGAAGTGTCTTACATTTTTGCACAGCCTCGTGCAATAACGGTACTGTGCAACCTGAGAATTACTACAGGAGAATGGCTTTTTAATTAACAATAGTATGTGTTACTAAGAGATGCTGTAAGCATAAATCAGCTGTTTTAACTCCCCTTACAACATTCACTTGGCATTAGATTCTGCTTCGGGAGAAACTCTCCATGACCCTGTACTAAGTCACTGAATAAATATGGCAGACACCAAAGGAGCTGCCAGAAACTGAGAGATGAGACCTTCCTTATATTACTTGTGAATATTTGCATCCGTAACAAACTTTTAATCAAAAAAGAAAGATGGATTCCATTGTGCTACATAATAAAGACAAAATAAAAAAAAAAAACATACATGCTTTTCTGACTACCTCTTAGGAACAATGTCAAGACTTGCCAGAGGACTGTGTTATCTAGAAGTTTCTACAGCAGCAGATATTCATGTTGTTCCCCTGGGGGTAGCTGCCATCCCTTTAATTTTGGACACCTACCCCAGCCCTTCTAGAGCCATAACCAAAAGATGCATCCAGGCAGTGGTTCCTTCCATCCTGACCCACGAGCTGCTCCCAAAAACTTCCTTCTCTTCCCTTTGAGAGCACTGACAGTCCAGAGATGAGTTTAGAAACAACATTTAATTTTTGGGCAGTTTACAGCACGCTAAGCTGATCACAACCTATTAAGCTCATCATGGGGAATATTTTTAACGGAGTTGCCTTAGGTGTTTTCCATCTCTGCTGACCTCTTTTATCCTTTCTCTCATTTGAAGGGATGACCCGAACCTCACGGAGCTCCACTGGGAGATGCCTTCTGGAGCCTTTATCAGCTCAGGGTTGGAACACCCACCACCACCTTTTGCACTGACACCTCCGAGCAGCACTTGGGACTCCTCTTATGGACGCTTTATAACATACAGTTGAAACAGCAGAACTCTCCACTGACATTGGAAGATTGCACCAATGATCTGACAAGCAGGGCTTGCTGCAGAACTCCCATAGCAGCTATTGCTCCACAGAGACATTGCAACAACTCCACCTCACATCACCTTTGGGACATTCTGAGGCCACAGTTAGCTGTCCTTGTCACTGTCACCTGCCCTTTACTCAGTGCCTGAATCAGAAACTCATCCTCTGTGAACAGCCTTTATATTAACATTTACTGAGTGCACCTTAAAATATTAAAATGCAATCACAAGTTTCCAGACCAGAACAGGGGTTTGGGTTTTTTTTTTCTTCTCACTTAAAAAGCCCTGAAGTCCCAGAAGACACTGTAAAAATATGTGGAAATCCACAGCTCCAATGACCAACACAAGCGTTTTCTAAATTGCTTGCCTATCAAAATCATATTTGGAATTGTGTTCTGTAAGTATGTGCAAAATTTACATTACAAAAGATGCAGTGTGACATCAAAAAAAAAGAGTTACTACAACAGTTCTGAAACACTGCAATGTGGAAAAAGGGCCTCCGAGGATTATTTTTATTGCCCCTAGGACTCCTGTTGTGAAGTGCCTCTGTATGACGGTGGAAAACCTACAATTAAATATTTAAATCGCCGTAACAGCATTTCTTAAGGAAAAAGAACTTCAAGAGACCTCTTTAGAAATCGAGTGCTCCCTTGTAACATTACACATGCTAGTGAAATAATTTTAAAATAAAAGGGTAATCTAAATTTTATATTGCCCTGGATGTAATAAGCTCTGGGTGAGAACGGTAATGTTGCAGTAAAATATGAAAGTGCAATGCGTTTTCTGATTACATCAGGGTTTTCTATTTGCCACTTTAATCCTTAGAATTCAGCTGTTCCCTCTTTGGTCCTTTTACATCATCCTTAGCTAATCTGTCAAACATTTCAGACAGCCAAACCAATTTTCAGATTGTTCGGGACTTTGCCACAAGCACCGTGTTCTGTTAATAAGATTTTCATTTGGAGTGATGCCATGTCGTCCATGTTTCCTATCGTATATAAATACTGAAGTTTAATGGCTTCAGGTTTTGTTTAATGTTAACATCAACAATAAAAAAAAGGGAGGTTCTCAAACGCCAAGCCCCATAGTGAAATGCACTGGTGACAGCTATTTGCAAGGTTAATGTTGTGGAAAACAACATCCATCTTTGAAACAGTTTCATTAGCCCCATACAGCTGACCTCTCCACATAATGTTGTCAAATGTGACGTGCATCAGATTATTGGGAATATGGAGATCAATAAATATGCAACACCAGCGCTCAGAACGCTCCTGGCATCATAGCCATACAAACGCCATCTAACATCCCAAAGAGTAGCTGTCATCTGTCAAATCTACTAGCAAATAGACAGGCTTAAGGGGAAAGCTATCGGTAATGGTAAAATACAGAAGTAAAGATGAATTAGGGAGTGCAAAGTCAAGGTCCTGATACATTACGGTTCCAAACGAAAAACTCCAGATAAACACTTTAGACCAACGACTTGCCTTATTTGTTGTGTTCAGTGTAAACCTTTTCTATGTGGCAGTACGTTTCCCATAGCAGTTTCATGCGCCCACTTTGCCCTTTTGGAGCCACGTGCTCAGCAGTGCTGGCCCAGCACACCCGGTCATTCGCCAACCCGCGGTCCAACACTGGTCCCCTCCATTCACAGCATCCCAGGTTTGCAAGAAAAGCCTCTGGAGAAGTTGTTAAGGAACTTAGATGGATGCAGTATACTCCACAGAGGTCAGCATTTCATGATAATAAAAATATAAAAAAAATACATATTAACATTGCTTATTAATTTCAGACAAATTCTGTAGGCTAAAAGACGATGCAACTCAACAGCTGACAGAGACATCAGTGTGTTTGTTATCATCTGTGTGCTTTGGTTTCAGGTCCCATGAGCTTAGGCTACAGAGCGATGGTAAATAACAGAATTAGAGAGAGGTTTGCTAACTGATCTCAAAGGGGAGAAAGAGCACCCAGGAACTAGCGTGCCTGAGCTCTCATTAATTGCAGCACACGAGGGAAATGAAGCTCCCTCCTACCTGCTCTTTGACTGTAAACATTTGGTAAGGGAAGATACCTGACATTTTTCTTCTGCTTTGTATGTATCACGTTGTTCTTGTCATCGTTTCCTAAATAATTGGTAGTAATCCTCAGCTCGTTGGAAGTGCTGGCATGGCTGCCACAGTGGTGGAATTTTGCAATAAATCAGCAGTTCCAATTTCCAATCAATCCCTGAACGAGGGCTGAAAACTCCCCCAAAACTCACTCTTAGCTTAATGCTAAGAAGGACACACCTGCAAAAGAGCTCCTCCTGAGCTAAATATGTACACTGAAGTGTTACCTTCATACTCGAGGACATGCTGTCCAATTAAAGAGATAACAAATTGGGTTTTTGTGGTTTTTTTTTTCCTTATATGTTTTTAAAAACAACACTCATGCTGTGGGAGAAGAGAACAAACAGAAAGCAGAAAGGTATTTTTGAAGTATACAGTTATAAGGTGCTTGGCTGATAATTTGCAACCTTGGTACACAACATACCTTTTAGCAAGGCTATTTATTTCTCAGGGAGAATGCTACAGTACTTAGGATAAAGGCCTCTGTTGGACCTCTTCATCAATAGCAAACCTTTAAGCACAGCACATTTCATAAATAGGAGTTCCACTAACACAGACTTCAAAAGGATAGAACCTGATAATTCAAAAATAGAGCTATATTAAGTGTTCCAACAGTCCATCCATAAAAGCAGCCTCCAAACGCCTCCTCTGTGCAGCATGACAGTCTATTAGAATAATAGCAGGGGAAAGCATAATTACAAGTAATCATTGGCTGGAAAGGAGCTAGTTGTTTTTGTAGAGTAAAATGCCTTACTGAACCCAGCAGAAAATGCAGCGCTGGTTCTAGCAGGGAGGGCAAGTAGCCACAGAAAATAATCAGAGCACGCTTCTTGAGCGATCCAGCTTTACTTTTTAAGCCCTTTTTTCAGTCTTGATATTCTCCCAGTGAATCACACTTAGTTTGCTGCCACTTTTTAAGTTTAGTTCCCTTATTATTGCTGTTGGCCAAGTAGTGACTTTCCTCCTGCTGGAATTTCAGCTTAGTTTGGTGAGATATGTGACTTAGTGACTTCATTCTTTCCAATGTGAGTTACCTCAAAACGTTCTAAGATGAAACATCTTCCACCAACCATGATTTTTAACCTGCATGAGACTGTCTACTGCAGATTGTAAAGGCGTTGGTACAAGAAAGTTCACAAGGGATTCATAGTTGTTCACAAGTAGTCACAAGGAGATCATAGAATCATTAAGGTAGGAAAAGACCACTAAGATCATCAAGTCCAACCCTCAGCCCCAGCAGCATTCTCCCCCCATTCCCATAGATGTGCAAAGAATAGCACACCAGTGAATTGCATTTCTTTTCGTAGCTGAGCTCCAGAAAACCCAGTTCTGAGAGCTTCGTTTTTCCTTTTTCTAAGTGATTTCTCTTCAATCCCACCTCTTTTGTGCCCCCCAGCCTTACAAGTGTCCCAGCCTTTATGCTTTATGTCTCATTAAGACATTTGGAGATTTGCTGCTGACTTCAGCCTAAGCAGGTTTGTGAGTTCTAGTCCTACATAATATCCATATGGACCCATGTATGATATTCTTGTTGTGTCTCTTGATAACCTATGTATTGCAGCAGCCTGTTGCACCATGTTTTGGGAGATCACAGAGGAGGTGGCTGAGGACTACAGAGTGCTATTTTAGAGCTATTTCCCTCAGCTTCCCTGCCATTGCAAAAAATTAACAATTTCCCCTCATAGGAAGAACGCTCCGGGTCAGATAGAGCACAAGAACATGCCTGGGCCAATTAAGTAATTATAATTATACCATCAACTGCCAATCATTTTATTTATTGTGCTATTCCAGGTACAGGAGCAGCACCTCTCTTGTAGTCATCATGTATAAAACACCTCCGCAGACCAGCCTGTATTCCCTTCCTCTTGTGATAATGCTTTCAAGTTGAAAACCTCTTTTTGTGAGGACAGTCCCATTATAAAGTGATATGCTTCATCACAGCCAGCACACTGAAACCAAAAAGTTTCAATGTTCATTACATTACCTAGTCTTAACAACAAAATACAAACCAATTTTAATCAATATGTTGTAATAAATAAATATTAAGGAACTACACCACTGATGCACAGGTAGCCTAATTAAAGTAACAGCATTTGCTGCACTTACATACCTTAATTTTCCCTACAAAATCCTTATTGAACCACTACTTTAAAAAAAAAATTGCATTTGCAATTAGAAACACTGAAGTTACATTATCGATTTTCTGCTAAAAACCTTTTTAGTAAACAAGCACAAACTACATTCATTAAATGTAAGTGCTTGGAGCTATGGTGTGAAATTCAATTCAGCCATTATCATGAATTACACTGATTATTGCTGTAATTATTTTCTCTTGGATACAACTGCATTTCTGTTCCTTGCTAGTTGTGTTGGACATATAACCATGTTCATTTTATAGCTAATAATACTGAACTGCAGTTTCAGCAATTACTATCACTTATACAAATCATTAAGTTAAGCTATGGGTACCCAGTAAAATTTTTTTTAAAAGTAAGTAAAAGATCTTTTTTTTTTTTTTTTTTTTTTTACCTCTGAAATAACTAATGGCATTGGGAACAGAGGAAAATTACTGATGTTAAATGATTTACGTTAGAAAAAGTGATCACCTGTGATCCAATTTCAGTGATATTTTGGTTGCAGAACTCATAACCATCAATTAAAAACCTGCCAGACCACTACATGTTTGCCTTTACCACACAGGCTATGAAAATAATGCACTTTTTAAAGTTTATCTGCTATGAGGAAAAACTTTTCTCTCCCAGGGGCCATTTGCAAGCGGGCAGACCACAGCCAACATTAAACATCCTGTTCATTTGATCCATTATAACCATCTGTTTTACAAACCGTGTCAAAAAACGGCAACAACAAAAAAATACTTTTCAATCATAGACCCTTTTCCAAACCCAGTGACTGCAATCAAGAAGCTGTACTGACAGCAACCACAGAATCACAGAACCGTAGGGGTTGGAAGGGACCTCTGGACATCATCAAGTCCAACACTCAGTGGTTACTGCTGTTCAGCCCAACAGATGCCCAAATCTCCCAGCATTTTAGGCCAAATCTATAAGTGTCAATTTCAAGTGTTGCTTGAGTAAGAAGGTCAGATTTTTGGAATGCAGTTATTTCTAGAGCAGACAATGCAATAAAAGTGATGTTCTTGAAAAACAGTTATTTCTGGAATAGAGATGAAGATCAACTGGTGAATAAGACTGCAAACCAATAAGAAAAGATACCTTGTTCAGCTCACAGTATCACAGCCAAACCGTGTTTGACAGGGAGTCTCCTGGAACAACAAATTTTGCTACAGAGAGAACAGAGGTTGCACACATCCATGCTGATATTCTGTGCTCTCTGCTATAGCCTCCCGCAACCAGACATGATGGGTTTGTTATAATTTGCCAAATAGTTGCATAAAGCATCATGGATGTACACTGCCTCAGGCAGAATTCACCAGGCTGTTTGCAAGTCACATGCATGCAGAAAAACACAGGGAAAAATCCCAGGCAGCTTTGGAGGGTCAGAGGACAGAGCGGGCATTTGATCGTACGCAGGAGTGGGATAAGAACCTAAGTTTGGCATAAACGTTACGGTCTAATGAGTCTTCTACATAAACTGCTCCCAATAAAACTTGGATTAATAAGGGAAAACAAATATATGTGAAATGAAAAATCAATTCTTTTTAATATTGGATCTAAAATTCAAGTTAATTGCAGCATGCACTGCTCCTCAAGCCAAGCCATCCAAGAAAGGAGCTGTGCTTGCCCATGTACCTCTAAGCAAATCTCTGCCCAAGTGCTGCTGTTCTCAGGCTCCAACAGACTGCATTCTTACACCACTTTATGCTGGTGGAGGCTACAAGTTTCAGCGAAGGAAGCATTTATGCAATGCTAGCCCTGGCATCATTGCTCAGAGTATTTTTTCTGTCCTTATCTTTCTTGGAGGAAATCCTGCTCAGAGCTGACTTTACAAACATCACTTTAAATGGAAACTTCCTGACAATAAAGATTATTGGAATACAACCTTACACAAACGTGGAACAAAGTCTTACTACAGGCACCAGTTCTGCATTAACAAATTTCTGTGGCACTGTTGCATCTGTTGTGATGTATGTATTAACAGGCACGTCATTATGTAATATCTAAATTACGTCCCCCCTTTTTTCTCAATAACCAAAGCCAAAGAATGGTATAAGTCAAAGAAATCCCAAAACAAAACAGCAAGATTCTCATACTTGCAGCCATTGCTGTATCTCACTGGACAAGAAGAGCTGTTTCCAGGAGTGCCAGCGCTCTGTTACCAAAGTCTTCTTATCTTTTTGCTTATGGTTATCCAGCAGCAGTGCGAATGCTCTTCAGTGCCATGAAAATTCTGTAATGAGATAATGAATGAGAGGGTTTATTGCAGGTTACTGACAAAACTGACATGTGCTACACCTCTCTAACTGCCAGAAAAACCATTGCAACTCTCTCTGCCTCAACTACCTCCACTTACAAAGGAGGAAAAGTGGTACCACCTTATTGTCAAAGAGCTTTGAGTTCTACTAATGAGAAGTTGTGGTCTTTTCAATGAAGAACAGATACACAAAAGTTCCTTGCAATTTTGAAAAAAAAACATTCATTGTATTTTCAAAAATGAAAAATTTGTAAGAAAAACAGGTATGCTCTGAAGAAATAAAAATAACACCTCTCCATTCAAATCCAAAAGAAAGATTGGAAAGCTGGGATAAAATTCAATGCAAAATTTTCAAATTGCTGAGTTCTGACTTGCTGTCCCACTCTATTATGTGCAAAATTAGAAAGCACTGAATTAACAGCAAGGAAATCCTACCTGAAACGCAAGCATTAAATACACAAGAAGACAATGGATATTGCCAGATATCTTCTTCATATAGGAATCTCCTCTGGCCACTTTGAAACCATGTAACATAACCTTCAAAGCAGAGAAGAGTTGTTGTATAAGTTCTGCTCAGCTGACCATGAATACTAATTGCAGGAAGAACAATCTTCCCAGCCCAGAGGGCATGAGCTCACCAACAGGCACGGCAGTGTCATAGTGCTGCTGCTGCACACAATGGAGCACGGTGCCAGCCAGGAGTGTAAAACAACCTTCCCAAAACCCGATGCCTCCAAATCTTTAACAAAATTCTATAGATAGTTAGATAAGTCTGATTTCTTCCTTGATGGGAAGAGAGTATTGAAAACAACTTTAGCTCCAGCAGTAGAGTCCTGCTCGGTGTGTGCTGAGAAAACACACTAAAAAATCACCAAAATGGCACAAAGAAGTAAAGCTTTGATGCCATCTCACTCAGGTTTCCAACATCAGAATAAGCAGGACTGGACAGAACGATAGAATCACAGAATCCTTAAGGTTGGAACTGACCTCTAAGATCACAAAAGCCCAACTCCAATCCACCCCCACTGCCCGCGTCCCTCAGTGCCACATCTGCCAAGGGCAGAAATTGATGTTCTCTGCTTGGTAATTCAAGTGCAAACACTCTCACTTTCAACTTGCCAGATGATCTGTTTGGCAGCTGCATCACACACCTGGAAGTCAATAGATGTCACCATAGCAAATCCTTCCCACTCTTTGAGAGCTTCACACGCTTCATGCAGGCAGCACAGGACAGATGCAAAATCCATTCCCCGTGACAAAACAGGCAGCCCAGACTCTGGGGTTTGGGTGAGGGGAGGAAGATGAATCAACTTTCAAATTATGGTTGTGCCTCCACATCATAAAATTTTGGAATCTTTCTTCATGAGGGGACAGAGGAACACCTCAGGTGCACTGCTGTGTCCTTCTTCAAGCTTCTACTGCTCGCTGGAACTGCTGCAGTAGATGGGGATGAGGGATATGTGGACCTGAGGCAGGCAGCATTCATCTTTCTTTCTTGCAAATGACTCAGATACATTCAGTTCTGCCTTGAGATGGGGAATGAGCTCAATGAGCTATTTTCTATAGCTCCATTAATTTGAAAGTGCCAGATGGAAGACAGTTTTAAAAGGCTTGATGTTCAAAGAGAGAGTTGTTATCACTGTTTCAAAGTCAGAATCTTCTCTCAAGTCCAGCATGAGAAACTGAAAATACAAAATCACTTTTGGAACATGTGAAACACTTCTGCAGCATTCTAATATGTTTAGTAATAATCTTGTTGATATCAGTTCTGTGATGCCTATCTACCAATGCAGAGCTGCATTACTATAAGGAAAAAAAAGGAAGGCTCCATTTCTGGGTCAGGAGATGAATACGGAGAAGTTAAAATAACTGGAGGAGCTATGCCTACATAGTCAGTCTGTAGTTCTTCTAAAGCAACACGTGTTCTCTGGACTTTGTTTTTTGGACTTTGCAGATTCCCTCTGCTCCAACTAAGCCTGCCAAAAGCAAGAGCAACCCAGAGACCAGTTGAAAAGAATGGGAAACCCAATTAGAGAACAATATGGCCCAGGATGGGTTGATTCCCTTAACGAAACATACAGCTGCCCATGGAAATCATATGCATGGAGAATAGAGGGATAATACTGTTAGCTTAATCTGCCCAAACACAGCCTTGTAGAACTTAGCTTTTTATTTGTTATTAAGAGAAATTGCAGCTGAGGTTTTCCCTCTGTCCTTGTAGTACTTGGATCTGTACAACAGAGGTACTTAAAATGACATTTATACGACTGCTCGCAATGGTTGATCAGTTAGTGTGACACAGTGCAGATAAAAGCTCCAATTAGGCCTTAACCGTTTACTTAATAGAAAGACCTGTTAAGAACAAGAAGGATTGCCTGTTAGCAGAAGAACAGAACTTTTTCACGTGGCAGATTATCATTATTCTTTAGATTCTCACATAAACAAGGCTGAAACGCAATTACATTTTCCACAAGGACCCAAACGCTTTTAACCTTTCCAAGGTAAAAAGAAAACAAAAATGCTGAATGTGCTGTTGAGTTAGGTCCAACCTGCTTTTTTTTTTTTTTTTTTTTTTTTTTTTAAGTTTTTGTTTCTTTTTAATAATGGTTCAGTCTGTTTCACAGCCTGTGGCCTCTTCAAACCTGTTACTTTTAAAGATATAGCAGATGCTTCCTAAATGGAAAGGAAATTGTAATGATGCAAATCCCTATTCACTCGATTTTCCAAATAGGTTTGAGCACTACAAGCTGTATAGGGCAGGTGGGGTAGTGTTACTGACAGCCAAAAAAGGTAAACTTGAATACAAATGCTCGTTTGGAAGTTTGTAGTCAGCTCCCAGTCTGCACCCGAGAAAATAACCTATTATATCACCGAGTGTCCTTCTCAGCATCAGAAAGCTGGAAATTAACTTAATTGCTGAACTGCACCTAAAATCAGCTGCTTCGAACGTTACAATTTGGCTTTTAGTCTCATCAAAATTCCAAATATGTTAAAATTCTAATTTGCAAATGTGCTAAATTAACACCTTGAAACCACAATATTTAACCTGTTGGCTAATCTGATGTCAAGTGAGAACAAGTCAAACAACATGGAAGCCATATGCCATACAAAGAGCCACGGCAATTACCTAAAAATCTTTACTGTGAGGAGCTCTGAAGTTGGGTTTCATTACAAGCCCTATTAGGTCCTTTCTCTTCCTCCTCCCAGAAATTCATACAGATTATTCTGAATAAAAGGGAGGTTTCTTTACTCAGACGTTTGCCAAAGGAAGCCTTAACTTACAGCTTTTGACAAACTTTTATAAACCCTCTCAGAAGAGGCTTATATCTGAGCTGAGAAGCAAAACATTGCCATAGATTAGAATGTAATCTGCACAGACCAAGCTCAGAGAAATACCAGAGGAACCCAGAAAGCAGATGAATGGGCTGCATGGCCACAGTGACAGCAGTGTTGACAAATGGCAGGCAGAGGCAGAACTACTGGAACTCATACATAGAATATTCTGTAATCACTGCATACCTTACACTGAATGACCTGTGTTACAAAAATAAATAAATCAATCCAGGGAACATACAATCAGGAGTGGTGCTAAAAAAACGATTGTATAGGAAATCTCTACTCTTTTCTGTGGAATTTCAGCTTTGCATTTGCAAATTGCTGGCTTGCCTGGTAGCAGTATGCTAGAGAAAGGCTGTGCAGGAAACACTGACATTGAACAAACCAGTGTAACGTCAATGTTTGTAACTCTCTGTAGGTTCTTAATCTCTGGGTCTCAATGTAGATTTAGCAGATACTCAGAACACCAAAATGTGCTTCAGAAGTTACTAACCTTAAGCCTACTGGCTCAGTGTTGAGCCTCATGTCTGCTGGGATTGAGAAATAACACGTATTTCATAGTCATCAAAAGGTCACTGTTGGGTGTGCAGCTTTTCCTTGCTGTCCTGTTGGCCTATGAAGGGAAAAAAAAAAAAAAAAAACAACAGTGAAGGCATAATTTGTTCTTAATGTGACCATGGAATTGGATTATTGGTGTGTGCAAGCAATGGCCATTAAAAAATGGAGCAGGCAAATCTATGGGTATACAGAAATAGTGTCTATACCAGCTGCTGAAAATGGAGAATACGTTTCACTCGGTAATCAAGAAAAACTACTTATCATCAAATACTTCAGTACTGGCATCTTAAACGTCTAAAAGAGAGCATTCCTTAAACAGAACTTATATTTAGCATTTTGTAGTTTCCAAGGATACAAGTGGTAACTAAATAAGCAAACAGAGAAAATAAAAACATTTACCTTACCAGTTAGAATCCCAGTGCTCTGGAAATGTACCAAATACCACCTCTGTATAGCCAACAATAGCTTTGTAGGCAATCTTATTGTTACTTCAAACATTCTGGATGTAAAAGAGCAACAAAAAGAACGTCTAATACATAGGTGTCACCACTCTCTGGCTTTATTCAGGTTGGATATTAGGAAAAAATTGGCCCCTGAAGGAGTGGTGATGCAGTGGCACAGCTGCCCAGGGAGTGTTGGGGTCACCATCCCTGCAGGTGTTCCAGAGCAGCAGAGATGGGGCACTGAGGGACGTGGGCAGTGAGGGGCTGCAGCGACTGATGTGAAGGGTGAAAACACCCCATTGTGAAACATGACACCAGCCTAATGGTTATAAATGTGTTTTCTAGAAGTAGAAGAAGGGAAAGGGCTTGAGAAAAGCCTCCATTCTATCGGATGTGAGAGCTTTTGTCTTTTTAAAGCAGCTTTTTATTGTAAGCATCTCCCCTGCTTAAGACCAATGTGTTCAGAAGCACTGTCTAAAACAGTATGATTCGTTTCTTTCGCCAAAATCAACAGCAACATTTTGGGAGTAGTGGCCAAATAAAACAAGGCAAGGATTAAATCAATTTAACACCTCCTAGGATTTCTACCAAGTGTTCCTAGAAAGAAGCGTGGGTTTGTTTTCCTGATGCTTTCACTGTCTGCTCCATTAATGGTATCTTTTTAATTTCATCCTGTGTCTTCTTGGCTTGTGAATGCTCAGAGTGGATGAGCACAGCTAAGTTGATAGCCAAGAAAGCAAAGCACAGCCAGAGAAACAGCAGACCAGGTCTGTGCAGAGAGCAAAGCTGTGCTCCTCCTGCTGCAGATCTCCTGGTTTGGTTCATCAGCACAGCACCTGCACTGCTCATACACCCACACTGAGTACCAGCATCCACTAATCCTACAGCAAACCCCTTCCCCCTGTTGGACAGCTGCTGAGATCAAGCAAGGCAGCATTTCCAGGTGCCACAAATGGATGGCAGAGTTTACTTCCAGAGTAGATAAGGTCAGGCTTCCCACTGCTGTTTAAAGCTGTTTTGGTTGGGGTTAAGCTATCGCTCTAAAATACAGGGAAGACCCTCACTTAATAATGCATCTTTCCTGTCATAAGCCTTTAAATTGATTTTTTTAAGATTGGAAAAGAACTCTAAGATCACCAAAACTCAACTGCAGCCCACCCCCACCATGCCCATGCCACCTCCCTGAACAGCTCTGAACATCTCCAGCCGCTACCAGGTCAACTATAACGTTAGCTCCCAACATAGGAATTACAAAATATTCTCTCCTGACAAATTTTATTGTCCCTATAACGTTAGCTGGAAGGATTTTACTCTGTAGTTAGTGACTTCCTAAGACATTAAGAAACAAAGGAGCAAGTCTTTAGCACGAACGCACCCACAGCATCACCGTGTCGTCAGGGGAGATGGAGCAATTACATGAACTAGTGAACTGAAATAGGAGCCAACGTGCAGTAAGAGCATATTGAAACTGCTACGACAATGAGGAGTCGATCCAGCCTGGAGACACAACTCATTTTCTTGCCATATGTCCTCAGTGTAGAGGCATGCTGAGAGTTGACTTAGATCCCTATACATAATGTGAAGCTCTCCAGGAGGAGGCTTCGGTGAATCGTGGTCATACACAGACCGACTAGCAGACTGGGACATGAGAGAAGCTTTTCTTCCTTTCTTCCCAGCTAGATCAAATCTCCCTCAAGGCAGAAGTCTCTGCTTGGAAAGGAATGTTATATGCAAGCCCATGCTGCAGGTAGTGCATTCACAATGAGATGTAAAGTGACATCTATCTTGATTTAATGCCTCTCAAGAGCCATCAGGATTCTGAGCAGCACTTGGACACAATCCAAAGGCGATGATTGTGCATTGCTGGCCTTAGAAACGTGTCCCAAGACCACAGTTCTCTCCTTTTCACCAGTAAGTAAAATATATCCCAAGGCTTCTTTTGTTATACAGCAATCAGGTTCTCCAAATCCATTTGCAGACTGCAGCGCATCTCATTTCCCAGCTTCTTTCTCTTTCTATTCAATCCTAACAGCTGCATCTTGGTCAAAAATCAAACTTTCTTCTGACGAGAGAGGCTTCAGAGAGGAGCAGAAACCGTAGGGAATGCCAAAGACAAAAGAGGATCAGGCCTCTTACTCCTTAGTCTTAGTGTGAACATGACAGATGAGACAAGAATATGGTGTGCAATGCTTCCATGCACCTCTTTCCACAAGTAATAGTTGGATCAGACTAACTCAGGTACATCTTATCATTCATTTCTTTCTTTCAAGACCTTTGTCTGGCTTTTAAATATATATATATGTGTGTGTGGGGAGAGTTTCAAAGAAGGTTCAGTTTAATGGAACTGGCCATGGAGTATAACAGCTGGACTCCAAATTTCTTCTGTGTTAAACATCTCCCACAGTTGTGTAGGAGCAGGTAAAGGGAAGCCCAGGTTTGTGTGCATCTGAGCCTGAGTGCAGATGAACTTTCCTCTCTTCTCAGTTTTAAACTGCTAGAGAAAATCTTCAAAATGGGCCACAGCCACAGTGCAATCAGACAGACAGACTGTCTGCAGCAAAGCGATTTAATTTGGTCCTGTTGCCCCTTCTGAAAAATGATGTCGACAGAAGATAAGGAGACAGAGAGTTTAAAATTGTTCCATCAGAACCAGTTGCCTGTTAGGAAGCTTATTCGAGGCAATTCAAAATTGCTCCGTTTTTTACAAGGCGATTGCCCATCAGGAAGACTGTTTGTAACTGAAGTAAAGGCTAAAATGGTTTACATGGCAGGAGGAGGCACTCTGGATTTGTACATATTCTGTGCAGCAGACCCTTCTGTGCATATTTCCCTTTTTTTGTTTTGCTGTGTTTCTTCTGGCTACTGCTGTAGCTTTTTCTTCCTGAGAGTCTGTTTATTAGTTGAAAATAACAAGAGCTCTTTCATTTTTGTTTTCCAAGGAAGCAATTCAAATCATCTCAGAAAATTATTTTCCTATTCAATTAGGCTATGTAATAATGCAAGACCAAACCTTGCCATTCATAGATGAGCCAAGCAGGATTTACTGGGGGAGAATAAGAGACAGATATGGCTGTCACAGTAGACCTGAGATAATCAGTGTATTCTATTGGCATACTCTATATATGCCAGCACGTAGTTACGTGCTGATACAGAGGTATCAGGAAAGCAATGGAAATTGGAAGGTTCTGAGTCTGACCAGCCAAGGTCTCTAACTCTCTTCTGCCAATAGCTGGAGGAGGGCTGTGAGCACCAGGCAGCAGAGCCCTGTAGAGCATCAGCTCCATCAGGAACCTGACAAACTAAATATCAATATAATAGATATCTATATTATATCTGAGTGAAAGCAGAAGTCAGGGATGGGGTTGGAACCTACCAACACGTCTCTGCACTGCTGCTCACAGGGACTGATAGAAAGATGCAAAAAATGTTCTTGTACACCAGCTCTTCCTCCAGAAAAAAAATCCCTAAGATAACCAACTCAAGAAAAAGCACTGCAAGACAGTTTCACCCACATGCACCCAGAGCAGAGGGCACAGCACCATCTCTTATGAAAAGTAGCACAGAAACATATTTGCACATAAACAAACGACCTCTGCAGAGGACATCATGTGTTCTAACCCCACTGGCAGCAAATGCAAAGGTCTGTCCTGCCCTACAGAGCTGAACTTTTTCAACTTCTATTGGGCACGATTTGTGCTCAAAACAAATAGCGGCCAGAATCATTTCTGATTCAATGCTCATTAGCCATTCAGGACTGTATGGCTTACCCAGATATATTTTATTGTGTAATGTAATAAAATTGTCTACATTGGATGTTACTACAAAATAAAATTGTTCTTAAGAGAAGATTTATTTTATAAAGTTAGTCCGCAAAAACTGAATAAGACATAAGACACTGGATAGAACATTCAGGTCCAGACCAGTTGCAGATCTGTAATTTAGTTTGCGAGTTGATTGTAGACATTGATCTATGTATGGTTGGGTTATCAGCATGTAGGCAACCTCAAAAGACATCATCGTACACACTGGCCCTTGAAGACAAATTCTTAATAAAGGGAGAATCCTTGGTAAATGGTGTTGCTGTGAATGACTCACAGAAGAAACAGGTTTGCTTTTAACAGCCGATGCTAAAACGATGTCTAAAGCAGCGCTGAGCCAGAGAACACCTATTCAAGGCTTTGGAACAGGGGCCAGCCCTGTTCTGATTTAGGGCAGCCCCGTGGCTTGTAGCCACACTGGGGCCATTCTCCCCCAGCAACACAGTGAGCAGAAGTGACATCACCCCCAGTCACCACTCCAAGCTGAACACGGTGAGCATGACGTACTCTCTTCCTCCTCCTCATCTCTCCCATCCCCGAAGTCCCTGAGCAATTCCCATCTCTGCCAAAAGGCTGAGTGTTGAATTCTGCTTTGTGATTGAGCACAAAGCAATGCCAGAATGAGGAAAGTGCAAAAGTGATGTTCACAGGCTCACGGAAAAGCACAATATTAGATCACTAGGTCTACCCTTTTTTAGAAGACAACATGGAATTTTGCATAGCAAACTCTTTGTTGAGGCTAGTAATTTGTGTTCCAGAAAGGCTTGCTGCAGTAATCTGAAATCAGATGCATCCACGTTTGGAAGATGAGCATGGTTAGCTGCTGGAGCACCGAACAAAAGGATGCCCAGCTCTTGGCATTCCAAACCACATCTGAATGCCTCTGAAGGACTGGCATTAACCAAACGTAAATCATTTGGCTCAATTCAGAACAACACGAAGTTCTGCATAGTTCTGTGTGCTACACAGGATGACCTCACCAAGATAACCTCATTCTGCACCTTACTCCACAAATACCACCAAGATGTCCTACAACAAAGTCTACTATGAGCCAGTGCAATGTCACTGCTCAAAACACAATAGTGGGTCTGGGGTCTGATCCTGCACCTCATCAGGTCAATGGAAGCTTCTGCCATTGACTTCAACATGAACAGAAATTACACTAAGATTTTTTCAGTTCAGATGTCAGCTATTAATTTGGGTGATGTTTATTTGATTCCAAGGAAAGCCAGTGGAGTCAAGTTAAAAAGACAAAGATATATTCATATATTCTCAAACTGGGAGACGCCGCAACTCCCTGATAACCTAAATTAGATTGAGCTAGAGCTATCTCTAATTAGGATCTTCCACTATGGACAAGGAAAGGGAACAAAGTGAATTAGCAAAGGAAACAGTACATACGTTGGCTCAAAACAATAACTAGAAATGTTAGCTTCCACATCAGATGCCATATATGTAGAGAAAAATGCTTTGAAAATTATTTTATTAAGGAAACTCAAACTATTCAGAATTAAAGAGACTCCCTAGAAATGCTGGTGATATTTATTAACTAATTAGCTAAATGACCTTTGCATCATTTTTATACACAGTTTTCTTTGATAAATATTTCATGAATTACATGTAATTATTAGTAACATCAACTTTAGCGAATTAATTACCGCCAATTCCTATTAATAAAATGCATCTTGTAATAAATAATGTTAGTTTATTACAGAGTATTGGTCTCAGAGGTATTCACATCTGTCAGTTGCCTTCTACTTCAGGCTAAAAGAAAGGTAATCAAATAACTGTAATTATTGCACTAAATATATCACCGTTTGTTTAAAATGTCAATGGGAATGGATAAAAGCATTTGTAACAATCCGAACTGAATATCCTAATCTGCACTGGTGTAAGTGCATATGACAAAGAGCCACATCGCCATCAGGATAACGGCGGACGTCTGGGGCTACATAGACAGAAATGTCAACAAATGGTTACTTTCCCGATTTGCTAACAGGTTCCTGCCTACCGGCCATTGGCTTAGAGTTATGTCAAGTTAATGAGGAGCAATGAGTTTAATCTGATGGCTCCTAATTAGCCCCTATGAAAGGGGTGTTGGAGTTAGTCCAGTTTCAGGAGACAGTCATAGAATCATAGAAAGGCCTGGATTGAAAAGGACTGTTATGATCATCTAGTTTCAACCCCCCTGCTATGCGCAGGGTCGCCAACCGCCAGACCAGGCTGCCCAGAGCCACAAGTGTCCTTGCAGTGCCCAATGCCACTATGGGTGGCATCCTCTCTTCAAACAGACTCCGAAGCTTTTAGACCATGCACTGCAGCAAGGCAAAATCGAGCAAAGTCCGCCTTGCTCCTGCCTTCCAGATAACCTCCAATACTTTTGCCCACCTGCATGCAACCTGCTGGTTTCCCAGAGAACCAAGATCACATTATGGGCATACTAAAAATATAAAATCTAAGTCACAGAATTAGAATGCATTCTGAAATCCATTGCAATCAATAAAGTTCTCGAGAAGAGTAAGGAATTATTTTCTACTTGTATTGCACCATGACCCAAGTCAATCTTTGTAAGGGTTACACACCCAACTAGATGGCTTGGGTGTGTGCCACAGTGGGCTCAGTGGCTGCAATGAGCTCTTGTTCCAGTATTCATAGCAGTCCTAGCACGAGGCTGAGCTGCATGGCTCATCCTGCTGTTTGCTCACGCCACCCCAAAGGGTGGACCCTGCTGCAGGCAGCTGCTCCTCGCATCACATCTGGCAGGAACGAGGAGCAATCACTCTGGCTGTCTGCTCACCGTTTCCTCACAAGAACGGCAAACAATTCTCCAGCACTGTACTGTTCCAAACTGCTGTTCTTACATATCTGAATACCTAAATGCTGACAAGCACGGCAAGCTTACCTTGGTGACGCCTGTCAACACAAACCACAAACTACCAAGATTTTTCTGTCCTTTAAACTGAAGCTTCCCAACAAGTTATCATCCGAGACGATGTGAGCATATATACTCTCGATGGATGTCATCTGGGGTTTCCATTCACTACTCCTTTTTCTTCCCTCCCTTCATTAGATACAGAAATTCCTGGAGAAAATAAAAGGTTGACTGAGATGCAGACAAAAATGGAATTTCTAAACACTGAAAGTCAGGAAAACTGGTGTCTGAAAAACAGCAGATCAGGTTCTTTAGCAACCCCAACCCAGACTAACTCACTTTTACTCCTTTTCCTCTGCCCTGCTGCGTCAGAGTGCCTACATGCACAACCATCATGTCGTTAATGGGATTTATGCTTTCATCTGTCAACTAAACAACAGCTATGGTGATTTCCCTGCTGTAATCCTTCAGAATTCCTGTGATGGGGAATGCTAAGCAGAAAAAGCTGCAAAGACAAACTCAGAATGTCCAAATTCTCTGGATTGGCCATCAGGCACTTATGAACTCCCACAAGGGTCCCTGCAATGACAGCTGTCCCATGGGCATCCCATGGAGTCCTGCACTTCTCAGGAGTCTCCACTCTCTCCACTAGACACACTTTCTATTGTTGTAGAAGAAAACTGCCTAGTTTTGGGAAGATGAAAGAAAGCAAAGCACCAGTTGAACATAGGTACCCCATAACACAGTCAGCACTTGAGAAATAGGTTGCATTCTTCAGAAATAGTGCTTACAGTTAAGCACCTTAAGCAAAAAGGTGGTGCACAGTTTTTCAGAGCATTACTTCTGAGGCAGAACAGGAAGAGCAATCCCTGCCACAAGGGCACATCTCCACCTGGGCATCCCAAACTCTGTCCATACAAGCAACAGTAAATGGACAAAGTCTGTGAAATCTCATTTTGTGCTTTGAAACATTTCTCATGGAAGCTCTGCATTTAAGATTGTGGTTTCCCGAGTTGTTAAAGTACAATAGACCCTTAATGAATACAATCTCTGATTTCCCAATAAAGCTGTGGAGTTTTTACTCACCGTGTAACATCCATATAAGACAACCAGCAGACAGCATGTGTTCTGCTTAGCAGGGATGAGGATGAGGACTTGCTTTGAGCTCTGGTAGCATAGATGCACCCAGTCACAGCCAGCCAGTCATACATCTCATGGAGAAGGGTGAGTGCCCCATCCCCGAAGCTGCTTGTGGTCACGTTGTATGGCACTCTGGGCAGCCTGAGCTGGTGCCTGATGTAATGATTGGCACCCCAGCTGGAACAGGATGATCTTTGAGGTCCCTTCCAAACCAAGCCATTCTAGGATTCTTTGATAGCATGGATGCGACAGGCTTGTTGCTTTTATCAACTTCATTAGGGTGGTATCTTAACATTCTCATTTATTTTATTTGTTCATTATTCACTGATGCACTCATTCTGCAGATCATAGACAGAGTTGCAGGCAGCATTAAAAAAAAAAAGGAGATTTTACCACTGCTTTGTAAAGGATCTTTTCAGGAGCTTCTTTAATTTCTCCACACATCGTAGAACAGAACACTGCAAAATTGAGAGGCACATTTTTTGAAAGTTTGAGGGAAAGAAGTAGGAAGAAAATGGAGAAAATCTAGCTTAACAACTCTTTCAATTTTGAAAATTGCAATTTGACAGCAATCCTGTGGGCTGGGAAATAAACGTTCATGCCTTTGCCTCTATAGTCATTTGATTGATGTCAAATTGCTTAAGATGAAATAAAGAGTGAGATGCAGTCACATTTTTCCAGCTCCTTTCTATAGAATTGGGGTCACAGTATTTGGGATCAAAAAGTTATTTATGACATTTATTTTCTACCGCTGATTGCACTTTAGCCTCTCAAAATCTTGGTTTTATCAAAAAGATGGGCCTTTATATTTAGAATTTTGCTGCATCATGGCTTTTCAGACAAAAAAAAGGCACACTTCTGGTGCAGGATACCGCCCACTATTTTCAAGACTTAATCTTTCAGTCACTATGGATCCTGATGCTGATCATAAAAAAAACCTTCAATGAATATATTTTCAAGTGTATAATTAGACTCATTGAGACTTTTTCACTACTCAGAGAGGCTGTGGATGCCCCATCCCTGGAGGTGTCCAAGGCCAGGTTGGATGGGGCTCTGGGCAGCCTGGTCTAGTATTAAATGGGGAGGTTGGTGGCCCTGCCTGTGGCAGGGGGTTGGAGATTCATGATCCTTGAGGTCCCTTCCAACCCTGGCCATTCTGTGATCCTGACTCTGTGACTTCAGAGTATACACACAATATGCTTACATGTAGGAACATCCCTCATTCTACACATGAAGGTTCCCACATGGTTTTCTCTTACAAGTGTCCTGCAGGTGAGCAGGACAGGTCTTCCCAGCCAACTCTCACTGAATTGGAAGTAGGGGATCCTCAGCAGCTTCCAAATTTAGGCTAAAAACCTCACTTTTAGATAGCCAGAGGCAAGTGAGATAAATCCGGCCACAGATTTTCCATAGGAATTAGACAACTAAATGGTGCTTGCTTTTTTTAATGGCCATTCCACTTCTGAACCTGAGGCTGTCCCTTAGACACTGCTATTCCCAGATGCTGTTCCATTCATAATTTTACTGCATTCCTAATTAAAAAAAAAAAGCAGACAGGAATCACCTTATGAGGAACAGGAAGAAAATGACTGAAAAAAAAAATTGGAAATTCAGAGTAATCAAAATTATCATTGATTTTTTTTTTTAATTAAAATTTGTGTTACTGCTTATTTTATGCATCCTACATCTTTCCATTCATTCCAGCAGCCTAAGTGTTATTCCAATATAAGAAACTTAAGAACAGCCCTCCAGAACAGAAAACAAAACCCCCCACGGCATTTAATACTGTTATGACATGCATAAAAAGAAATGCAATTAGTCACCAATGGTGGAGCATTACTAAAACTTTATAAAGATAATTACTTGATACAAAAAGCAACTAACAAGACCATTCTGTGCTGGATATTATCCAGGAAAAATAAATAAATAAACCTATGTTGCTGCTTCAATACTGTCTAATGCTAGGAATTGGCAGAAAAACATCTATTCTATGAATAATAGCTCAACAGTCCCAAAGGACATCAATACATGAATAAAGAAAAAAAAAATCTCAAGCCTTTCCAAAATGGTGCTAATGCTCCGCTGAAACTTAATTTTATAATTTACTGGCAGTCAAGATGGCAGGAAATAAAATAATTTGCTATATATTCTGCACAACAAACCCCCTGCTTTTCCTGGGAAGGGTAATTATCCCTAAAAAAAAAAAAAAAGAAAAAGAAAAAAAAGAAAAAATACGACATCTCATATTAAGCTAAAGTCTCATCAAGAAGAGAAAGAGTGCCTCATTACATGTAATTACCAGGGAATTAGAAACATCATTTAACTAAATGAGCGAATAATGCTCAGGATATTGAAGAAACTTGCCTGCACTTCTGCAGAGCACTCTAAGTCCCATTACAAAAATTGCACCTCTTTAATGGAATAATTTTAGGCCTTGTCTGCCTTGCTTTAAAAATAAAGAGCCTCAGAGAGGCAGAAAGAGGCTGAAACTACCATAAACAACTGTTGAAAAGAGCTGCAGAGTAGGAGTAGTCTCTACTGGATACCATGATTTAAAATGACTCATAATCTAACATAATCATGAAAATTAAACCTAAGGACTTGGGTGGGAGGATGGGAGAGAGGGAGGGAAACGAATTACCCTTTTTAATTGTACTTACTCAAGACTACAATGTATTTATAATTATGCATTATAGATAACGGGTGAAAGATTCTGGGTTAAAGGTAAATCTTATACAGAGGGATGAAAGGCTGCCACATTAGAGCCAGTTAAAAAAAGAAAAGATGCACTCCTGCCTATCGATGCTTGCTGTCCTGCAATGCAATTTTTTTCTAATAGCAAAGAGTTATTGGGGGATTAATAACAGCCACGCCAATGCAGTACACACAAACTGCATAAAACATCATTTCTATTTCAGATATATCATCTCTGCCTGTACAGGCGATTCTGATGCCTTCAGGAAGAAAATAAAACCTAGAAAGTATTATTTGCTGCCATGTTGACCCGGTGCCAGAAGAAACAAGGTTCTCCTCACAGGTTTTAGTCAGAGGAACTGTCTTGAGGTCATGCACCACACCGAAATCTCTTCAAGAAGAGACAGAGGAAAAGCCACGTCTATTTCATAAAACAGAAAAATGGAAGATGCATAGGAGTGAAACAAGAACCAAGGAGATACAAACGATTCACCTGCATCGTGTACACCTCCTCTGTCAGTGTTCCCATCCTTTGTTTCCTTCTCTCCATAAAAACCTCACCATAGAGATTCTAGGCAAAGAAGGATGGCTGTTTCTTTCCTATAAACCAACCCGCAGCAGCCCAAGGTGCTAACAGACCACAGACTGGAATAAGGGGAAGGAAAAGTAATTAGAATCCCAGAAGTGCTGAATCTTGGCACTTCCACTGGGTAAGCCAGCTTACTGCTGATGGCAGGAAGGAAGGAGCTGGTTGATAAGAGCAGCAGAAGGCCCAGAGAGCCCAGCACCATGCCAGCACTGAGGCAGGGCTACTATATTGGGCCCTGAAATGGGAGGTTTGGCATGGCAGGTCCAGGGAGACTCTTGAGCTCCATCCCTAAATCACCTGCAATATCATCACTATTTAAACATCATGCAGACCAAAGCAATGGAGAATGTGGTCCTCAGGCACTCGATGGATGTTGGTACTCTGAAGCTCCTAGGATAAAAAGGTCGAGTAGTGGCAGTTTGGTCCCATATCAAAGCAGCTGATGAGGCCTTGATTCCAGAGACTGTGCACCTTCTGGCCAAAAAGCCAGATTTCTACACTGTATCACTTGCAAACATCTGCCAAAATAGGTTTCACCCAGTGCTGCATTGATCCAGATTTTTTATATAATGGGTACTTCAGCAAAAGGCATTGTCTTTACAAAGTAATTGAAGAAGGGAACTGGAAGGTCTTAACCTTAATTGATTTCTTAAAGAAATGAGATTTATGCAATGAAATTGCCTGCATCTGCCTGCCCGTCCCCTTCTCCTCTCGTCCCTCTAATAACTTTGGGACTGATTGACCAATTACATCCAGGTTGGCTGCAGGAACACTGTCTCAAAGATATCAGATTCCTGAGTCTCATGAGAGCAGGCAGGTTTCCTTTTGTTTCCCCTATGGAAGGTCCAAGGAATCAAACTGGGAAAAATCTCCCTCCCGTTTGTGGAGAATTTCAATCTAAACTCCATTTTTCAGCTGTCCATGGCTTTGGGCAACCTGGTCAGCTGGGAGGTGTCCCTGCCTGTGGCATGGGGTTGGAACTGGACGAGCTTTGAGGACCCTTCCAACCCATTCTCTGATTTTATAATCCTGCAAATAACTGCAAAATCCAACTACATAACTCACTAACTTAATTCGTCACCATTCAGACAAATTTTAAGTATGGACAACCTTGGCAGCACTACAAGATGTAAAGGAAGAAGAGAAACAACCCGAGATCAGGGAAAAAAAAGTACAATTTATATCTGCATTTGTAGCCTCATATTGATTTGCACCTCCATCAAAAAGTTTAATTCCAAAAACTTCTTTCTCTACCCCATCCTTAAAAATCTCAGTTGTAACCCCATTATCTGCCTAATTAAATTCTGAATGCATAAAACTGTTAGACCCATCTTTTGGGAGGCTGTACGCTTTAATCACAATTACATGCTACATATTTCATGATATATATCTTTTGCGTATAATTAGGAATAAAAAATGTAATCCCAAAAAGATGTTTAATAATTTAAATACTGAGGATTTGATTAAAAGCATTTGAGGATTGCAGATGACAGAGAAAGAGCAGCAACTCCATTATAACCAAGGGAACAATTCAAGGACTTCAAGCTATGCTTTTGTTTCAAACTGAGCACCGTGATCTTGAAAACAAGTATTTTGAACAGGAATGGATAGATGCATTTCCCCAGATATATTCCCATCATTTAATCTGTGGAATCAGACCTTTTGCACAAAAGGCCAGATGTTTCTGTTGAGAGGTTTACCTACTTCTCACCACGTTTCCTTCAAATTCTCATTAGCAAAAATTAATGACCTCTAGCAGAAGCAGGGTACTTATCTCCCTGCTCAGCCCTGCATCGTTGTAGGCCATGACGTAAAGAAAGCCTCTGCATGAAAAACAAAGCAATCTTAATGCAAAACATACAGAAGGAAGAGAGAAAGCCAAAGTTACATCGTCAAAAAATGTAACATTTGTACCATCTCACAGTTCATGCTATCGGTCGACAACGCAGAGGATGCTTACATCTCCTACCTTCCTCCATCTGTTGCAACCATCCTCCACTAAAGTAATAAGCAAGGCAAATCTCTGCATTCTATTAGCCTCTTTCTACGTCACTTAGTGTTATTATATATCAACGCATTGGTATTAATGTATTTCTGCATAAGAAAAAAAAAATGCATTTAAGAAGATTCCTCTGGGGATCTTAAGCCTCCTTTAACAATTTGGCCCCATTTACCAACACAGGGGAAGCAACATTCGTTCAACTGACCAAAGAATTACATCACAGAAATAAAAAGATTAGCTAAAATAACTCCCTGCAGTAAGTCTACTGCACCAAGAAAAAAAAATGAAACCAATTAAGTGAGCTAGGATTCAAGAAATCTCTGCTTCAGTCCTGCCTTTACTCTGCGACGTGGAAATTCACTTCCTTGTTCTTTGTCTTTGTGGACAACTCTGAAATGAGAATATCAAGAATGTTTCTTCTCTCTGCACCTTTGACTGCCTTATCTATTCCAAGAGCAAATTCTCCAGCCAGGATCATTTCTTACAACGCATCCATGCAGCTCTGAGAATAAGGCAATCACTGAGTGCTGCACTGATGTCACTGCAGAACTGCAGCATTATGCAGCAATAGAAGCAAGAAAAATGAACCCATGCTTAGTAAATTATTAGAAACACTTTGGCATAAATTAATAAGTTATAGCTTTAGCTTTACCTGGTGCTACCTTACTCTATCAAAAGAGAATATAGTGATTTTCTGTAACAGATGCTGCTTGCTGAGCTGTGTCATCTGCTGATCCAAGGTTGTCAGCACAGCTGATGGTGACCCCAGCCATAAGTTTAAGGCTGCGATTATCATCAGATTGGCACAAATTTTCTGTAAATGAAGTATTTATACAGCCAATGAGAATCAGGAATTCTGCTTTATTAAGCCAGTTAAGAAGTCAGGAATGTTTACAAACGTATTCTGTTACCTTAAGGAGTGCTATTGCCTTTCTCAGCTGAGCAAGTCCCGCTGGCAGATGCTGCTGAGCACGGCAGTGCAAAGCTGACACTGGGTTTTGTCACTGATGGCATTTTGGGTCATGGAGGAAAATAAAAGCCCATTTAATAGGTAAGAAGTTTTAAGTTCAAAAAAAATGGGAATAAAGAACGCTGGTTTGTGGGGACAAGACCAATGCCAGGAGGATGAATGATTGGAAACAAATTTAGCAATACAACAGCCAGCACTGGCTTCTCTCTCATGGCCCGAAATGGAACCAGTTACAGCTACACCATCCCTGGCAGAGGCTTGAAACATTCCACAGATGGAGATTCTGCCGCTTACTCCAGCAATTTACTCCCAGGCTTAACCATCCTTACACTTAGCAAGTTTTTCCTAACGTCTAGACTAATCTCTGCTGCAATTTGAGCTCATTATGCCTCGTCCAAGCCCTGGTGGACAGGGAGAACCGTTTATTCCCTTCCACTTTGCAGGTAATCACAGAGGACTCTGAAGACCTATTACATCCTCTGCGTTGCTATCATGCCTTAGAACATCCACTTTTTTTTTTATCTGTAGGAAAATGTATGAGACAGTCAAAAAGTGTCACACACCAGCCTTAATGAATAAGGGATTTCACAGGAAGAGTCTTTAGCATATTAGTTATGGGTAACTGGGCGAGTCCTCTGCTTGACTTTACATTTCTAAATTCTGCATAGCTGAATGTATTATAAAGCATCACTTCAATATTGTTTCAAAGAATCTTACTGTGGTTCAGAACCAATGCCACCTTGCGGGAGTACAAGAAGTCGTATCAGTTGCATATTGACTAAAAAACAACCAGCGTTGTGGTTATGATTATACTAAACAACATAAAAGCAGCTAATGGCGTAATCACCAGAACAGATGCCTGCTAGTCAAAAGAAGCAGCTTCTGCTCCAGGCCGCTAATACCAATCACTGATGGTGGACATGTCATTTAGGCCAACATTTGCAAAAGCATCCAACAGTAGATGGCCCAAAACGGGCTGTTTCTATCTTAACAGATGTACCAACTGAATTACTGCTGAACTGAGCAACCAAGGGACTGCAACTAAAGAAAATCTGATGTTTTCTCAAGGCAATAAAACTGCTGGCTTCTCGTAGAAGCGGGAGACAGCTACACGGGATGGAGCTAGCAATACCTACACTGATCTGCAAAAGTCATTCTCAATGGCACCACTCAAATCTGTGTGTTCAGCTATTTAAGATCAGTGCAGGCACCGGTTTTGCTTTGGAAAATGCACATCTTAAGGGCACTTTTTAATATATAATTGCAGCAGCAACAAAACACATCACATCTGAGATGCAGCAGAGCTACAGAGCTCTATGTAGTAGCCATACACTAATTATCTCGAAATAGTGGACAATAAAGTATGCTTACCAGCAGAGTTCTGTAACACTCAGGGCACAGGTGCCACTTGGCTCCTAATCCCAGAGTTATGAGGCTCTTGTGAGAGCCAAGCCATGATATTTTTTCCTGCAAGCAGTCAGTGATTGATGGCTCTATTAGAATGACAGCAATGACTCCATGTCTTTCTATACAGCCCTCTGCCCTACAAAAAGCAACGACTTCAGGAACATTTCCAGATCTCAACTCCTCTAAGAGTTCGCATACCCTCTCTGTTCAGCTGCTTGCCGTGTAGATCTCTAAAGATTTGTACCAGGACGTCTCTGCATTGTGAGCCTTTGTCTCGCTGTGTTTCTAGAAGACAGCTTAAAAGGAAGATTCACCTCATGCACACTGAAACACAACCGTATATTCATACCTAACAGAAACAGCTGTGTTGCTGACCAACCCATGTTTCTCCTCTCTGCAGTTACTCCAGGTTGCCGTGCTGGCTTCTACAGGCTGCATCTACATAAAATACCAACAACACCACAGAAATTTCTTAACCATTTATAACCCAAAATATAATTAAGCCCAGTCTCTCTCTCTCCTATGTTTTTTGACCACCTTTGTTTGCTTTGTAAGCATGCAGATCTTAGTACATCACTACTCAAACTTTGGCTCTTTCTTCATATTTACCATCAGAAAACTGCACAGGTTACGCATCTGTGGTATTAACCAAACCATTTTCAATGCCCCTCATTCCTCTCCTGTCTTCCCCTACTTCCTCCACCTGTTCTTTCACTTAGCTTCCCACACTTAACACTTATACCTCTGTATGTTCCCAATCTATGCTCTCTTCATTTCATAAATCTCTCTTTTCCACATATAACCTCTCTTTTCATTATTCTCAGCCTGTTCTACCATCCTCATTTTGGGTCTCTTTTCCTCAACGTGTTGTACTTCTAAGTAAAAAAAAAAAAAAAAAAAAAAAAAAACAAACTATGGGCTCAATCCTATATTCTGCAACGTAACACTCTCTTGGCTCAGAAGAAATTGAAGAAGAGATACTGCCTCCATTTGCTCTGCAAAGATGCATGTATTTATACTTGCACACATATATGCATTGTGCTCTGGAACACTTAACAGTTTGGGCAGACCTAATAACAAAGTCTGTTGTCCCAACATTCAGCCACCTCCCAGACTAGGGACTCTGCTCTCAGAAGCCTTCAGTTCCCATATTTAGGTTCCAGTCCCAAACTATCATTCACTTCCTCTCAAAAAGCCAATAAAAATATTTTTTAAAATACTTTCCTTTTTAAAAAATGAAGTGTTATCACTTCCTAAACTGACAGCAGATGATCAACTTTTGCCCAACGTTCTGTAGCCATTAACCCTCAAACACAAAAAAAAAAAAAAAAGCCACCATCTCTACCTGATAACAGCTCAAGCTTGTTAGCCTCCCACACAGTCCAGCTTTCTCTCCATTTCCACCTTCTCTGGAATGATTTGTTACCATTTCTGTTGTTGGCAAGTTTGTTTTCTTAAAGATAATACAGTACTCCCACTGACTGCATAGGCATTGATATCTCAGAACAGAAGCAGGAAATACAGCATGAATCCAACCACTGGAACTCAAGAATTCGGGTAGGTTAAAGCTTTGGTCTTAATGTATGCTTCAAAAAAGATTGTTACAGAAAATATTTTCAAAAATCTAAGGATATTTATTGAACATTTATGAGACCATTTCATAATGAACAATACTACAAAACTGTTGCAAGTTTATGAAGATATACAGAAAGTTACCTATAGGAGGGTTGAGCAATAGTGCTAATGAGACCAGATGGAAGCAGAAAAGTAACAATGGATTAAGACATAGGACAATATACAAAGAAATAGTTCTTAGGTAAAATAACATCTAAACACAGGCTGTTCTTCCCATTTCTATTACTTCATCTTAGTCTTGTTAGGAACAGGTGGGCAACTCTTGTAGACCTCCACTGATATCTCTTCTCTAAGTAGACCTGAAATAAACAAACTGCATTTCAGCAAGCACTTTTTACAGTAATCATAAACAGGTCAAACACTCAATATTTTAAAGTGCAGAAACATGTAGACAGACCACATTCATCTGTACCAATACAATACATAATAATTCAGTAATCAAAAGCCTGATGCTAAGTTTATATCACACAGCTCCATTTAAGGATGACACGCAGAAATGCACAAAGATCACTACGAAAACATACAAGAGTAGCTTCAGTAGCTTCAGCAGCAAGCAATTTATTTTTAGACTACAATAGAGATGACTCACACTACTGCAACACTGAAATATATGCATCATTCTTAGTGCACTAAGGTTGGCACAAGCAACTTATAAACGTCAGGAAAGCATATAAACCTTGTTAATGTTTTCAGAAATTCATTTAAAGATAGAAACAGGTCCAAAAAGATGCCTGTCTAAATGCATTGCAATTACGTTACAATTATTTTCCAAATACACAGATATGTTCTGTCTTTTCTCAGCTCATTACTGACTCAAACAATTTGCCCTTCTGGGATCAATTGTTTGCTAATAAATAATTGTTTACAGTCACAAAATGATATTAAGGAGTATTCTTATTAGTTTTCCTTCTACAGCCTAATAAGATTCAAAACTAGCTGATTCCCAAGAGTCTAACCTTAACCTTGCTGTGTTTAACAGCCCAGGAAATGATGAACCATCTGTTTCAGAAAATAATGGAGGGCCAAGAGGAAATATTGTTTAATTGTAGATTAACCTCCTCATACGGCAGAATGAAGCATCTACAGAATTAGCAATCATAACTAGCAAGGAACGAGAATAACTGAAAGCAGCTCTTGCAATTACAAAACCAACAGCAGCAAGTAGTCTTTTATCACCTCTTTTTTTTTTTTCTTTAATTCCTCCGAAACATATGTAACAAGCACAACCTCATTCTTAATGGAACTGAAGAAAAATCAGCTTTGGACTTTTATAAATGAGGAAGCCACAGAAATAAATATTGAAATAGTTACTTCTTCCTTTTCCCATGAGTAACAAGATTGTTTTAAAACAATCATCTCCAAATAAGAGATGATGCATTTATTGCTTTGTAACTTCCACCTCACATCTCCACTGTGAAGAAATGGCAGCTGCAAAGCAATGTACAAGTCACTTAAGGGAAGGAAAGAATGGTGCTGTTTTAAAAATAAAGAATTTGGATCACTTATTTGCACAGCTACCCATGATGCTAAATATCTGGTTGTCTCAGTTAAAGTTTGAGTAATAAAGGAAAAAAACAAACAGTGACAAACCACAAGGACTTGAAAATAAAAACAACTACTCCTGTGCTGGCATAATGAAGAGCTGTGCAATTCTGCACCGCAGTGGCAATTTTTTTTAATGTAACATTCATGCCAAAACAAGCTCAACAGAAATCTTTCACCCCATAAATCAGTTTGCCCCATTTTGACAGCAACAGTGACAGAAAAGTGCATTATCAGAGGGCTGCGAACTCCAACACAGAGCAACTGAGAAAGCCAGCCCTGCATTTTACACACCCATTCCCTTCTGTACCAGCTGGGTGCACACAGAGCGTGTACAGATTTCATTAATTCCAAGTTCTAAATATCCAAACACGGTGACATTTACTGAAATGAATTATTCTTCAATTCCTCACTTAATTCTTGAAGCAATGAGCTAGCAATAACTCCACAGCTTCATATAATAGCACCTATTCAAAAAGGATAAGAGTTTGACATTCTTCTCCTGCTAAACAACTGGGCACAATTTTATCCATCAGACGTCTATCAACCTACGGATATTGAAAGCTTGGGCGAACAAGATAAAATCAAAACCAACCCTACTGTCAAGCTGCACTATCTACTGGCATCAATAATGCTATTCATGAATTTAGGAAAATTAATAAAATCTTGGGATGAATGCTCAGAAAGGCTCAAACACAGGCGATGCATACTCACTTAGGTTTTGTTTCTGCATCTGTCACTTGGCGAATATAGATACCATCTTCAGGATGTTCAATGTCATCCATTTCATACATATATGAAGAAGCTATTGCAAGGGTGGTTCCATCGTTGCTGAAGGCAAGTGATGCTATGCTTGTGGGATACCGATGGAACTGACACAGCCGCTTTTTGTTGAATGGATCCCAGATATTTACAAACCCATCAGAACCTCCTGAAAAATAGTTTTTTGAAATCGTCTGCAAGTTATACTTGGGAGAGTAGATACAGTGAAGTAGAAAGATAAAGGTAAAGATAGACTAAAGACAGTGTGGCTATGTGGAATGAGTTTGTCAGACAAAACACAGGATTATACAGAGGTGCATTATTCACTGAAAGCACATTGAGTATTTCCTGATGTCTGATAAGGGAATTAACTCCTGCTGCAGCCAATAATTTAAAAACTGTGCTCAGAGCAAGAAATACTATGTAAAAGACTTTAAAATGAAGGACATACGAAATAAAGGCTGACCTGTTCAAATCACAAACTACAGAAAACGATGCAAGTGTCAAGAAAAATGAATGTTTACTCTACCTGTAGCAAACGTGTTGTGGACATTATGGAAAGAAATAGCATTAACTGGATAAATCTGCTCAATGTTATTCTCTTTCAAACGATGACACTTGAATGCATATTTCTTCTTCTGTATTTCAGGACTCGGATCCAAATACTCCACTGCAACACGACCTTCAATGGAACTTAAAACATAACCCTAGCAACGAAATGGGAGACAGGCATTTTAGAAGTTTGTAAGTGGAAAAAAGACTGCCATACAACTTACTTTTTACCCCTTTAAATTAAAATAAATGTAAACAGCCTTAGGTTGTGCACAAGCACAAGTCGTTACCACTGATCTATGGCATCAGCAGTAAAATCTGCCTTTAAGAAGCAACTCAGATAAAGCTTTTCAAAAGATTTTCATTGCACCGTAAGTTCAAGCTAACAGGGAGGCTTTTAATTATCTTTGTGAGAGGAAATTCAAGTTGATTTGGAGAAAAAAAAAAGCCATTACACCTCCCAGCATTTGAACACTTATTCCCCAAGGCCTGTATGTTGCAAATACTCACAGGATTATTTTGTTTCATTAGCCAGTTTACTAGCAAGTAAACCCATCAAGTTGAAACAGTATTTTCAGCAGCATTGATTATAAGGGGTGTCCACTTACCCAGTTCATTACAGCCCTGACTTACAGCATCTTGAGATGCTTTTATTGTACCTTCCCAGTTAAGCCCATCATAGAGCATTTCAAAAGAGGATTATAATGATCTCTAGCTATATCGAGGTTCTTCAAAATCCAGAATATAATCAGGAAGATCAATTTGTTTTACTACAACTAGAACTGAAAGTGGAAAAAAGCAGTTATGCCACTTCAAGAATGAGCGAGGAGGTCTCTCAGCGTCTGCACCACCTCCGCGCACGCTGAAAAATTGTCTTCCAAACCCGTTCTTGCTTTTGCCAGCAAAAGCTATTGTTGCTTTGCTTTAAAATGAGCCAGAAATACCACAGACACACTATGTTAACCTACATGGAACAGCTCTGTGATCATCTGAATGGTACCATTTGCTCAAGGCAATGAACCATCGGTTCTTCAGTGAGTGACACAGTCAAGACTGCAGAAAATTTAAAAAACCCCATAGTTTACATTCTTACAGTTTTAATCCTGCCCCTTTTCACTGCCTGTGAAACCCTGAGGAATCCAGGGTTACAATGCATAAAGCCTGCTGAGAAACCATCAAGTCTGTCTTCATCTTTTCTACTGCTGCTTCACAGAGATTTTTACTTATTTATTACTGTATTATGATGCTGATATGCAAGGAGATGATTTGTAAATTTAAAAAAAAGGAGACAAACTGAGAAAAAGTGAAAACAATGTGCTGATGAGTCAGTGGCAAAAGTTCCAAAGCTATGCTGTTCATTAAAAGAGTTAACCTGGAACAAGGAGTTGACATCATTTACTTTCTCCAAAGATGGTCCTCAAATTTCATAATCAAGAAATATTTTAAAATGAGAGAAAGATGCAGAAAGCTTGAAGTAAGAGCCGCTATTTTTCCTACAGAAGATTCACCAGAAATACAATCGTTGAGATTGTTCCCATACCTGTTTGTTTGGAAATGCTCTGATACAGCGGGTCTGGTATTTCAGGCTCGATTCCCTTCGCTGCTGAACGTAACCCATGTTGCGTAAATCCCACACCAGCACCCTGCGACCCGCAGTGCCCACAATCAGCCTATCTCCAGACACAGACAGCGTGTACACCTTCCAAAAAGAAGTACAGGTTTTAAACATGTATTAATCTCAATGTTCGTTGCACAGAATAAAGTGTCAGCAGCCTGCAACAAGTAACATCTGTAACTAAGACCGCAGCCCCAGATTTCTCTTCTGCTTCGATCTGTAACTCAGATTTGGGATAAACAATAGGAGCATCCAGTTGGTTACTGACCAAAAACCAACGCAGCACCTCTTACCTAGCACACACCTTAAAACTAAGCCCAAGGCAGCATCAGAAAACATAAAGCTAACTTACAAAAACCAGCAGTAACCGAATGATTTGAGTACAAATATGCACTTGTAAAATCCTAAATATCAAGAACGTTGTCAGTCTGGAGAGAACCTTCTCCCTGGAGTTTTCCTTCCTCAGTATTAATTCACATTCTAAATGATACACATGTGCAGGAAAAAAGATACATAATTCAAAAGGGAAATAAATATTATTCAAGTTTCCCTCAAAAATTATTTCAAGCATTAAATTCATTGATAGGTCAAGGCGAGAAGGAAATACGAACAAAGCAACAGAGGAAGAGGGCACAGATTTGATCTTCGCTTGGTATGCACAGCTCGCATCATCCACTGTGCAGGCATCACTGCACAGCTCAGTCTCACAAAGCCACTGCACGTTTTGTTTCTTCTCTGCCTAGCAGCAACACTTGTTCTCTTTTTAAAAAGAAATCTTCAAGTTGTGTTTCATGTTAACGAAGGGAAATACAGTGCTAATAATTCATTAAAAACAGTAGTTTGAATACTACAGTAAAACTAATTGAAAAAGCCTACAGCTTGGAATTTTAGCTCTGTTCCCAAAACTTGCTCAGAAGTTCTACTTTTCGTTTCTTACAATTCTCACACAAATATTAAGGGTATCGAACATTCTGTGTTCAACTCCTACTTGAGATGGAGTTAACCTGGGCCTAAAGGAGAATATCTGCTTAGTCAAAAGCTCTGTCCTACCAAATGAATTACCAGCTGTAGCTATGCAAGATGGAATCCAACTACCTCCAGCTGCTCTGTCACTGAGCTGATACAGCTACTAAATATACTTCAGAAGAGGAATGACAAGTGTAAGAGAGCTGGTACCCTGCCAGAAGGACTCTATTTACTTTGGACAAGTGCTTGTACTCGAGCACATAGTTTCCCTTTCTGTTTCTCTGATAAAGTTTGTAAACAGCGCAGCTGTTTGAATCTAATAAGACTACACTGAAATATTAGACAAATAAACTCGTCTCATCAACTTCTTTTGGCAAAATTCTTGTCTTCCAAAAAGTACAAGATAAAATACAAAGTATCAATTACCTCACAGCTCCACATATACAAAACCCTTTATCTGTTTAACCAACCTACTTTCGCTAGGCATGCATTTCTGCTTTAAACAAAACACCATTATTCAATTTCCCTCTCAAGACTGATGACTTATTAAATGCTCACATAAGATCTGATGATCCCAATGCTAAATCCCATTTACATACAAATGGGAGAAGACTTAAAGTTAAACTGATCCGAAAGTGTTGCAACATCATGTTTGTGCACATGTAGAAACAAAGGCATAAGAGCATTAAATACCTTAAATCTTCTTTACAAACTGATGTCACACCTGTATAGTGAGTATTCTTTCTGCACCACACAATCATAAATCAAACGAAACCATTGTCATGCAGTTGAGTAGGTGTACGCATTTATCAAAGGCAGTATTAAAAAAAATGACATAATGAACCTTGCTGAACCAATAAGCAGCTTGATTCACTGTCTGTCCATTATATGATATCCTGTCAGCAATTTATCATAGTTCTTTACATGCTACATACAACTATAAATCAAAACTAGAAATAATGCAATTACTTCATTCTGAACAAAAGCCTTGTCAGAAGGAGGTTCTGCTATACTGTGACAAAAGTAATAGCTATTTAGCTGCAATGGGGAATGCAGTGATGGTTTCTATGACTCGACCATACACTGTGACAGAGCTAAGTGACATTTTTGAAAGAGTACAGGCAAAAAATATTCACATGCAAAAATTTGGTCTTCTAAAATTCGTTCCGATGATTCCACTCTAAGCAGCATAAAGATCAGCAAACCATGTAACATATTAGGGAAAACTCAAGAAATTACATTTCAATTTAGTTATCTCGATCTCAGCACAGAGGATTTGGGTCAGTTTAGACATTCTTCTAATGCTAGGTGTTACTACAAAACAAGCAATTCTGTTCAACCTTTCTACACAAGTCAAAAAGAAATTAGTTCAGGCAATGAAAATTGGCCTATTACTCTATTTCTAGGCATGTTTCAAAGCAATCAGACCTCACAAATGCCAGGATCTAAAAACCTTAGTGCCTAGGGAAATCACTAACAGCACGTATTGAAACAATTAGGCCAAAAATTAGCAAAGTAAACCACGGATTATCAGTGACCAACTCAATTTTACATGCTGTTTTTTGTTGGGACTTCCCTCCTCAAACTTGATTTAAACTGGATGATTTTTTGCCATCACTACTGCTAAGAATTAAGTTATGCTCCTATTGATGACAGCATAGACCCTTAACCTAAATTCATAACATATTCTGATTACTGTTTTAGAACACAATATTTATGTCTTAAAAAGCGTAAGAAGTCACCACAATCATACAGGATGAGCTCTCCAACTACACGTACAACTCCCTGGCTGTATTATTTAACATGTTACCTGGGATCTCAGATCCACTACATACCTTTTCTGGCTGAGAGAAGGTTCCTGCATTGCAAGGTGTTCTTGGATCCCACAGTTTAACTGTTTGATCCCAGCTGCCAGTCACCATGACATTCACTTCTGGGCAATACTCAACACATCTGATAGGTGCATCATGGCCACCAACAAGGTTTTCTGGAAGGAAGTAAAACCAAATGTAACTACATGGGCTTCACAGTCAGAGTGTGGTGTATGAACTTCAAAACACACGTTATGGTCATACAAACACACTGTACCACACAGTACAAGGTGCAAAAGTCTGACAAAGCAGAAGTCTTCTGCGCATTTTGCTATATCTGTGAAAGACCATTTTAAATATGTCCAGATTACAAGCCTTCAGAAAACAGCATGCTCGGTTTTAGAGCAGCTCAGCTAATTTCCCTCTATGAGACAAAGTAGCTCGCAGCACAGAGCAATTCTCAACAGAAATGAAACTCAAGATGCCTTAACAAGCACATACCAGACTTTCTAGCAGAGTGCCAAGCCCTGCTCTGCTGCTAGGTGGTACTTCTCAGGGCCACCAGTTTTTCTGCCAGACAAAGACACGCATGACATAATGTTTAAACCATCAGCAAGATGGGTATGCAACTTCTTCATTCCCTTTTCACCTTAAAATTAGGTAAGGAAAAAAAAATACATGTGCAAAACACATCAGTGAATACCTGTCACCAGAAATGCTTAAACTTTTAGTTTAGCAGCAATGGATCCAGCCCTTCTGCTAGAAGTGTTCTGGCACAATCTTTAATTAGACAATAAGAAATACTGCCTTGTTCAATGCCCTAGACAATCAGAAAGGGCTACATGACTCCTGGGTGCCAATGATGATAACTTAAACAAGCTACTGCTTAAAGCAAATATTCCCCACCTGAAAAACAGGAAAAATTCTATTCCTGTAAGTATCTAAACTTGAAGCTCAGGCTGGGTGTTTCAAAGAGATCACTCACAGAATTCAGTGTGCTTACCTTGGTCCGTGTTTAAATCATGCATTTTCAACTGCTGATCTAACCCTCCACTCCAGGCATGGGTAGGGTCCTATAAAGGAAAAAACATCCCCTCATGACATGCATAAATGTACAGCAGGCAGTGAAACTTCAGTCTCCCAGGCACAGAAAGAGACCTGCTTTTTAGAGATTGGGGAAAACTGGAAACCATGTGAGAATCTGTATTTTAAACCACAATCTGAATCGCAGGTGGAAAAAACACAATTAAAGATTAAATTGATCCTTAAAGCATTCATTCAGTAACTTATCAAGTTCACACACTGCAAGAAGTCACAATACAGTGGAAAAAAAAACAGTTCCTTGCAACAATATATTTCATATATTACACATGATAAGCAAAATAATAAGCAAAAAAAAAGCCAATTAAAAAAATCTTTCAGAAGAACATTTCAAATCCAATGCATTAAAAAGCTAGAAGTATTTGGTAAATGGTTCATGTGGAACAATGTTATCTTTCGTAAAACAACCCAAGTAAGAGAAGGTTAAAAATATAATAATTGGCTGTGGGTATTCAGTGTGAATGATTTCCAGGTATATGCCAGAAATATACTCTCTGACAGAAACATGCAAAGAATTGACCACATCATTGGGAAAAAAAAAACCACAACAGTATAAACCAGCTGAACTTATTCTTGTCTGCCACTTCTGCCAGAAGTAAGCTATGCGTGTGCCTGCATCCTTTACAAAAAACATGGATTTAGGACAAGAAAGAGGCTTGTGTGAAGAACAATAAGCAAAAGTACAATGTTCTTTGACACCTGCATTTCAGGTAGGAACTATCCCTTTAATTTCAGGGACTGACAATTTCTCACGTACTTTGTGCACCATAAGCCCATAAAATACAATTGAAAAACAAACCTCACACACACTTACATAAAAAGCACAGTCAAGGACAGCTCCTGAATGCTGATATTTGAGTCTCATGCTGTTGGCAGGAACATCATAGAGACGGACAGTGGTGTCCCAGGATGAAACAAGCAGAAATTGAGATGTGTTTGGACTGAATTTTACCGATGAAATCCCATCATCTGGAGTTTGATTGAGTTTGAACTCGTTTGATCCCGTCATCTGACAACAGAGCACAGATGTAGTTTTAGTCACAACAGGAAAATAAACCCAGCGAGTTAGCTGGCTGACACATCTTAAGGTTCATTTAAAGGAAACCCAGAAAGCTTGCTAGTCTTCACACAGAGCACGGAACACAGAGAACTGACAAACACGCTGAAGATGCTTACTGCATCTTAGTAGAAGACCTTAACTTTTCCACACAGAGAACTTTTAATTTCAATATCAAACACAGAAATACAGCATGGAATAATTATCATGAACTTTTTGTTCTGTTTATCTCTAAGCTTATATATACAATATTGTTATGTACTTTCCCCTCATTACACTGTCTATATGGTTATATTTCCAGGAGTATTTAAGTTACTCTGAGACTGAAGACTTTATTTTAAAAAATGGGGGTAGAAAGGAATCCAAGGAAAAACTCCAGCAAAAAGCATTCCTGATTCAGTGCAACTGTGCTGGACTTCCAAGAACTACAACTGCATGATTACTCCAACAGTTACCAGCACTAGTTGGCATACATAAAAAAATAAGTAAACAAGAGCTGAGGCTACAGGCAAATTTCAGCTGGAAAGACAGTGAAGAGCTTACAAATGCTCTGAATGAAGAAACTCTTCGTTATAAGTGCAGCAAAAAAGCCCCCAGAATCTTTTAAAATGCTTTCTAGGCATTAACAGCATATTTCTTTTTTGAGAAAAGACTAAGCGTATTAGCTCTGACTTTCTGTAATGTTATCACATCTGAACTCGTGTACAAACGCAGAGGAGAGATTAGACCTTTGGGACCAAAATCCAAGACAGAACACAAAGGTGAAATATGACAAAAATCATCTGCGCTGCACGATTCCAGTGCTGTGTTTGTCAGTAACTGAACCATCACCAAGCTGTAGAACAATGTAAGCACTGCACATTCTTACACTAGAAAAAAGTCTGAAGTGGAAGCTCTTGGAAAGATGCCTTTACAAAAAACACCCACCAAAACAAAAACTGTACCACTACGAGCACTCAAAGTGGAAGTGAAAATATAATCACTTTTAAGAAAAGAAAAAAGAAATTACACTCTTAATCCCTTTTTCCTTGCCCAGAAGATGGATATGCTTGAGAATTCATCACACACACAACAACACTTCTAACAAAGGATTCTACAGCACGTTTGCTACACCTTAAACGTACATCAGTGAGGATTTCAGATGGATGTGCAAAGACAACAAAGCAAGGAATGGAGAACCAGAAGGATCTAAGCAGACGCACTAAAAGCCACAGCCACTCAGCAGGCACTTATTGGAGGCAAATGAGACGAGCTACAAACCACCCCAAAACCAGCAAGTAGAGCTCCAGGAAGAGCAGAGACTTGGAAGGAACTCCTGAAGTTTTTGAACCCAGAAATAAGTATACATACATATGCATGAGGGCGCGTGTGTGTGTGTGTGTGTGTGTGTGTGTGTGTGTGTGTGTGTATCTCCTACATAGGTTAACAGAGAGAAAAAAAAAAAAAAGAGCTCTGTACATTTCTTGAAATAAAGCTAGACTGCCAGAAAACAGTGACTGTTGTGGTCACCACAGAGCCCTGACACAGCTATGAAGCACCACACACAATAATCGGCAGAGAAGACATCCCAGCAAACGCAGAATCACGACACCAACTTCAGCACGGGATTCCTTTGCAATTCTACCACCCCGAGAGCTCGCTGTACAACGCAGACACAAAACCAGCGCTTTTGCAGCCCCCAGGACCCCGGCACACAGCACACAGCACTACCGTTTTCATAGTACACGGCTTCTTTCCTCTCTCGAGGTCACACCACGGAGAACTGTTCTTCACAGAGGAGGAAGGCAGCCGGCTCGCGGATAGTCCTGTGTGGGCGGGAAGCACAGCGTGAGGGCGAGGCCTGTAGGCAGCGGTTGATGCGAGGCCGCTCGCAGGCCGCAGCCGTGCCTCAGAGCGGCCCCGAGCCGGGAGCGAGCCCAGAGACTCCACCGCTATCCCCACACCCTTCTCCCAGCCCTCAAAGCCCCGCTTCCAACCCGACCCAACCCAAACAGACCGATCTCACCCCACCAGCCAGCGCGGCCTCACCTCACCGCCTCACAGCGCTTAACGGCCGTCCGCTCCGCGCATGCGCAGTGTGCGCAGCCCCGCCCGCCGCTTGGCGCCGCTCTCCCATTGGTCAGTTCAAAGTGGCGTGGCGGCGCGGTGCATGCTGGGAGTTGTAGTAGGCCGGCAACGCTGCGCGGGCTGGCGGCGGCTGCGGAACGCGGGGCGGGAGGGGATCGGCCCCGAATGTCCGTCGATGGAATGGAAGCCGGGGACGAGGAGACGGAGCCGTGAGGGTGGGAGCTGAGCACGGGCCGCCGACAGCAAATATTTGCAAATACACGCGGTGTTTCCAAATATTTCCGACATTTACCCATATTTACAATATTTCCCGATATTTCTCGCTATTTCCGACACCCACAAACGTTTCCGTTATCAACAGAAATGTCCAACACCTGGAATGTTTCCAAATGTAACCGGCAGTTCCAAACGTTTCCAATTATTTCCAGTATTTCCAGCAATTCTCACATCATTCCCAGCATTTCCAGCCCGCGCTGGGATTGCCAGCACCCCATCCATAGGGCAGCACCCGTTCCTCATCCATTCCCAACACGCTGCCTCTCTCTTCATCTTATTTAATCCTTTCTGCATCTTTTAATCGTTTTTTTCCCCTTTTCCCGTGCTCGCACCCCTCGCCCCCCCCCATGCCCATCCCACAGCACGAAGCCCACCCCGTACCCGCTTCCCAGCCATGCAAACACGCGGTGGTGGTGGCAAATTTACAAACGAGGCTTAAAACGTTTTATTTCCTTTAAAAATATGTACAGATCTGAAATAGCGCTTCTTCTTCTTTTTTTTTTTTTTCCTTTTTTTTTTTTTTAATTAATTTTCTTTTCAAGTGGCAGAATAACGCTGGGGAGGGGGAGGGGGAACCCCGACCTCATCCCTCCCACCCCCGTCAGTTCCAAACCTTTCCGGACTGCCCCTGGAAGCGGCCCCAAACCGAAGTCGGAGCCGAATCTCCGGACCCGATGCCTCGGAGCCGGAGCAGAACCCCCAGAACCGAATCTCGAGGTCCCAGGCCCGAAGTCCCGCAGGAGGTCCCGGAGCCGAAGCCCGGAGGCGCGGCCGCTCCCAGCCCCGACGGGGCGGGCGGGGCTCTCAGTACTCGATCTTATTGTAGAGGTTATAGAGCGGTAAGGCCGAGAGGTTGCTGCCGGGGTAGTAGAGAGGAGCGGGGAAGGCGATGGAACGCGGCACCGGCACCCGCAGGAGGGAATTGTCTCTGAACACCAGCGGCATCCCCACCAGAGTCTGAGCCGAGGCGTGGGCCATGTTGGCCGCCTCCAGCTCTGCCGAGAGCTGCCGCTTCCACTTGTTGCGGCGGTTCTGAAACCACGTCTTCACCTGGGTCTCGGTGAGCTGCAGGCTGGAGGCCAGGCAGGCCCGTTCCGAGCTGCTCAGGTAGCGTTTCATGTCGAAGGTGGATTCCAGCTGGTACACCTGGCTGCGGCTGAACACCGTGCGCGTCTTCTTTTTAGCGGCCCCGGCCTGCCGGTCCCCGCCGTCACGTTGTCTGTCCCCGTAAGAGGGCGAGGAGGGTCCCAGCGGCTTCTCCTTGTCCTCCTTAAAGTCCTGCGGGGAGGCCGAGAGGAATGGGGGCCGTTCCGCTCCGCCCGCAGCCGCTCCGCTGCCTTTGGTGCTGCCTGCAACACAGCCACAGCGCGGGTCGCACCGGCAGCCACCGACGGGGCGGCCCCGACGGCTCCCGGGAGCCGGGAGAGGAGGAAACGCGGCAGGAAACGGCAGCGAGGGTGGGAGAAACTTCTGTTATGGGTGGGTGTGCATCAGGGGTTGGTGTGTGATGGAGAAAGGGCTGGATGGTCGACTGGATAGATGGAGGGATGGACAGGTGGATGGAGAGGGGTGGAAAAAATGGATGGACAAGGTGAATGGATAGATGGATGGGCAGAAGGACAAATAGATGGACAAAATGGATAGCACCCGAGGAACAGCATGAAGCTTCTTTGGGAAGGGCCAGGTTGGCTGTTAGGGAAAGGGTTTTGCCCCAGTGTGCACGGAACAGCCCCCTAAGGCTCCTACGGCCCCAAGAGCGATGGGACACCCCTCTCAGACACAGGGATTGGGTTTTGGAGAGCCCTGCTTGGAGCAGAGAGTTGGACACGATGATCCTTAAGAGTCCCTTCCAGCTCGGGATATTCCCCGATTCTGTGATTTTATGATGATTCTGTGATATGTCACAGCAAAGGCACCTGAGCACCGGGCTCAATGCTGCTTTCCTGCCCGACACGAGCCGGCGCATTTTGCTTTACAACACCGCATTTCACGCGCCGTTTCATCAGAACTAATGCTAAAAATAAACATCTTTCTCTCCCTCAGCCGAGCGTTGTAAAGAAGCAGAAGATAAGGGAATGTTCGTTATCACTCCAAACTCGCCCCTTCTCCAGGGCGAGAACGAACCCTGCTGAGGTGGGAAAAGGAAAGAAAAACCAAAGCCGCCCCGTTTTTCCAGCAGATCCATCCCCCCTCCAGCCATGGCCGCCTCACACCCGGCAGCCCCGCGGTGCGGCCGCGCCGTCGGGCAGCGCTACTCACCGAGACGGGCGAAGCCGAGGGGCTGCTGCTTACGGCACGGCTCGGCGGGGCCGTGGGCTTCGGGGCAGAAGCAGCCGCGGTGTTTCCAGCTCTCGTTCGGTTCCTCTTCGTCCGAGGAAAGGGAGAGGTTCCGACCTCGGGGGGGCCACGGGGCCGCCTTAGGGCCCGCTTCCCGGGGGCCGTCGGCGCTGCCGCTGCCCAGGATGGACTGAATGGTGAAGGTGGAGCCGGGAACAGCGGGCGGGCAGCACTTGCTCTGCTCTTCCTTGCTGCTCATCCTGGGTTCATAAGAAAGCAGAGGGGGAAAGCTCTCGCTTTAGAGGAGCCGAAGGGTGCGGGGACGGGGGGGGGAGGGAGCCGGGCTGCCGGGGGGTTTGTTTTGGGGGTGCTTTCGGCGTGCCGCTGCCGGTTCTCCCCGCGCCTGCCCAGGCGGACTGCATGCTCCTTCCCTCGCGTCCCTATTGATCTGCGGGCGGCGGGCGGCGGGGCTTCATTTGCATGGAGGTGGCCTTCGCCGCGCCAATCACGGCGGCGGCGGCGGAAAGTTTGGGTAGCGGCGGGGTCCGGGGGTTGGGAGGGGGTTGGGGGGGTCCCGGGAGGCGGCGGGGCCGGGGGTATCCCGAGGGCTGTGGGGCTGCCCTGACCCCACGGCTGCACTGCCTCCGCCTCGGGGGGCGGCGTGGACGTGGGGTCGTGATGGACGGGAAGTGTTGGGGGAACGCGTCTTGGTGGGGGGGTTGAAGGGGGAAGGAGGGGAGGGTTTACCCTTTTGTTTATGGGAGAAATGGGGGAAAAAAATAAATAAATCGATGTTACGGTTTGATGCCGAGCTGGGAAAAATCCTCCTGCGATGAATAGGAACCGGTGACGAACGCTTCAGGGAAAGGAAATGCTATTTCCTATCGGGGAGGCCCGGCCGAGGCCGAGCCTCGACGGCTGCCCGGGGCGGGGCCGTGTTGGGATGGGGCCCTTCGGCTCCCCCGTTCCTCACCCTTCCCCCCCCTCCTCCGACCCCGGGCCCCTCCGCAGACACATATTCCAAAAATCAAATCAGGGAAAGCAAAGAATGGGATGGAAATATACAAATCAATAGAGACAAATGTCAAGACGTTTTAAAATGACATTTTCATTAACTCCGAGTCACCATATTATGGCTGGTATATTGAATAAAGTACTTATAATATAATTAGGCATAGCGAGATGACGACTGTTACCCAGACCAGCGGCATAATCTTTAACTACTTAACTACTTGATAGACTCATTAATGGACTAATTGATTAGGAAAAGTGTTCCAGCTCCTCCTCTCCCTGCGAGGGGCAGGTGCTGTCCTGTTTTACCACATTAACCTTTTCAGTGCTTTTCAACGGGGTCGCGACACATTACAAATGGTCAGCTTTAATCATGATGTCAGCTCATTAACCCGGAAAGACCCCTCACTGAAATACAATTTAAGAAATCGTCCTTCATCCCGCTTTGCCTCCCCGGCCCCGCGCACAGCCGGGTCCCGGTTCTGCCGTCGGGGAAAGCGAAGGACGGCACCCGGGGGCTGCCCGAGTTCCAAGTCGGTATAGAGAGAGGCAGGGAATGGCGCTGGGGCCGCCCCGACGGCAACCGATGTGACAACGCTGTGCCGCATGCGGGGGGGTTGCGGATGGGCCGGGAATGGAGGGGATGCTGGACAGGGAGAGGGGAGAGGAGGGTGAAATTCATGGGGAGTGGGGGATTTAGGGGATTTGGGGGGGGAGAAGGGAGGGAAAAGGGAAGGGAAAAGGGAAGGGAAAAGGGAGAAGGGAGAAGGGAAAAGTGGGAAAGGGAAGGGGGAAGATGGAAGGGGGAAGGGGGAAAGGGGAATGGGGAAGATGGAAGAGGGAAGGGGGAAAGGGAAAGGGGGAAGGAAAAGGGAAGGGGAAGGGGAAGGGGGAATGGGAGGGGGAAGGGAAGGGAAGGGAAGGGAAGGGAAGGGAAGGGAAGGGAAGGGAAGGGAAGGGAAGGGAAGGGAAGGGAAGGGAAGGGAAGGGAAGGGAAGGGAAGGGAAGGGAAGGGAAGGGAAGGGAAGGGAAGGGAAGGGAAGGGAAGGGAAGGGAAGGGAAGGGAAGGGAAGGGAAGGGAAGGGAAGGGAAGGGAAGGGAAGGGAAGGGAAGGGAAGGGAAGGGAAGGGAAGGGAAGGGAAGGGCCAGCATCCTGCGTGCCGAACCAAACCAAACCGAACCGAACCAAACCGGGCCGAGCCAATACGAGCCGCACCGCGCTCCGACGCCGCTCCCAAGGGGGAATGAATCATCAGCCCCGACGCCCATCAGCACCCGACGGAACGAACGCTCACGGGGCAGCCCGGCCCAAGCCGCCTCCTGCCGACCCCCGACGGATGGGGCCTCCCCCCTCTCCCCCCACCCGCCCCCCGCCCGCACCGTCGGGGCGAATGTGATCAACCGGCACTGCGAGATCAACTTTGAAAGACAGAGCGAACGCTTAAAGTTTAGATCTCCAGATTATTACAATGCTCGGTATTAAAGTGGCCCTGAGCAAGCTTTCAAAAGGAGCCTAATAAAAATTGATCTGCCCTGCTTCTGCAGCGCTTGGAAAATAGGCTCGTAGAGCGGCCGTAATATCGGGAGAAGGCTCCCTCCGAAATGACAGATGAAGTCATAAACAAGTTTGATCTCGGAATCAAGCTTCGATAAATATTAAACACGGTCCCCTTTCCACGTGTGGATTATGATATATGGCGCGTCCAAACTTTAAAATAAGGAAATACCAGAGAAAATGATCTCGATAAATTTTCTAAGTATAAACGTTGATTATGTTTCGATTTTCATTCAAGAGCCTCTGCCGCTCGTTTTTTGGCGCAAATGACATCTCGCAATGGGCTTTTGGGGAAAAGGGCTCCTGTTTGAGAAAGAGAGCCCTAGAGGTGTACAATTTATGTAATCTGCGGCTGGAAAATGAATTGTGTAATTTATTGGAAAACAGAAAGTCGCGAAGATTGGATCAGCATAGCCTATCCGAGGGCCCCTATCCATCAAGTTCCAATTAACAACCTAACCAGAGAGCTTTAATGTGTTTCCAATCTAGTGGCCTGATAGACTCATCAATTCCTCGGGGAGAAATTAAGAAAATCGACCGCCCCTTGGCGTTGTAGTGTCATTCCTTTCTGCAACTATATGTCAAATTAAAAACACAATTAAAATTTAAACTGTTTCAATCAGAGGGTGCCCTGCAACCTATGTTTCACTTAATAGAACTTTGATGAAAATCTGATGGTTCCACTCCATCATGAAAGCGAATAGAGCCGAGGAGTGCGAGAGATCCTTTCTATTTATTGAAAACGCGGGGCCCGGCGGGCTCCAGGTGAGCGCACGGAGAGGATCGGGGCTCTGCCCGGCGTTGCGGGCACACGGACGGGGCGGGCAGAGCGGAACGGACGGGGACGGAGCGCTGCCTGTTCCCGTGCCCCCACCTGGGGACGTTGGAACGGGATGGGGAGGTGCTGCGCGGGGCAGGGCTGCACACTTTCCCCATCGATACCCACGCGAATCCCTCAGCAGGGCTCAACGCGGGGATTCGGCCCCTCGAAGCTGCCCCGCGTCGCTCCTTCCCCACTTTTCCTTATGGAAGAGTTCTTTTGCCACACGCTTTTGAAACGTTTCCAACCCCCGCAGCTCTCTCTGGGGCCCGGACTGAGCTCCGGGGATCCCTCGGAGGTACGGGAGAGGCACAAGGTCACCAACAGCACCCAAAGAGCGCAGGAACAATAGATTCATTGGAAACGATATTTTACAGACGTGCCGCGATCAATAGGGACCGCAACATTACGCCGTGCCAATCTGTTAATGCTCTTAATGGTCTCCTCGTCCCGTTTGCGCGCTACGCGGAGTCGATGGAGCAAAGCGATTATTACAGAGATACTCTCGGCGTTTTTGGGGAGGGAGGGAAGGGGGGAAAAAGAAAAAAGAAAAAAAGGAAAAAAAAGAAAATTATCCCCAACCCCACGCGTTTATTGTGCTGTCGGACCGCGGGATTTTCCCACGGAGCGGAAAGAAACGCATCTGCGCAGCGCATGCAGCGGAATTCGGAAACCTTCGGAGGAAGGAGGAGGGGGAAAAAAAAGGCGGGGGGGGGGGGAAGGCAAAAAACGCCGTTACCGATTACCGACCTCCCGGAGGTGCTCGGAAGAAGCGGAGCGCCGCCCCGCCCGGTCCTTGCGCAGCCCGCGGGAGGCAAAAGTCTTCTGATCCCCAAAATGCGGCTGTCGGGAAGTTTATATCCCCCCCCTCGCTGTTTGCAGTACACAGCCAGCCGCTATTTACTACCAAATAAAAGAAATACATGGGTGTTTGTAGCGCAAACACGGCTCCGCTCGGCGCGGAGCTCTCGGTGCGGACAAAGGCGCAGAGCTGCGGTGCGGAGCGCGGCCGCTGCGGCGCAGAGAATGGAGGAGAAGTTCGGTGGCACCGCACCGACACCCCCCCCCACACACATACACACGTCCTCCCCCATTCCCCCGCCTTGTTCGGTCTCCCAAAGGTGGTTTTTTTCACCCCCCCTCCCCTCCCCCGAAGGGTTTCTCGCAGCCGTCGGTGCGCCCGAAGGGAGAGGTGACAGAGCTCCACGGATGAGTGCGGGGACACCTGGGGAGGTGTGGGTGTCTGCGGGAAGGAGCGGCCCTAAAAGGGCTCTGCCAAAGAGAAAAGTGTCCCGGCTGCAAAGCTATCCCGACTCTGTCGCTGCTCGCAGCCCCGCAGCGATATTTCCTTTCGCCCCACAACCCATCCACTGCTGTCGGAGGGGGAGAGAGGGGTGGAAAAGCTGAGCTCACGCTTTTTGCCGCTTTATATTTACTTTTCTTTGCCTTCATTCTTTTTTTCTTTTTCTTGTAGATTTTCGTTTCCTTCTCTCCCATTCTTTCCCTTTTATTCCCTTTCTATTTGCTTTTCTTTTCCTTCTCTTCCTTTCCTTTTGTATCTTCTTTTCCTTCCCTCCCTTTCCTGCTGTGTTTTCTTTTCCTTCAACCCTTTTCCCTTTATATTTTCTTCTCTTTTTTCTTTCCTTTTCCTTTCCCCTCCCCATCCTTGTTTTCCCCTCCTCTCCCCCCTCCGCCCCCTAAGAACCACAGCCCGACCCCAGCGGAGCTCACAATGCGGAGTAGCCGCTCTCGCACCCCCCTCACTCGGGAATGGCCGGGGCAGTCCGGAGTCGTTCGCTGCTCCCCGACCACAAATAAGCGACAGCTTTCCCCCGCCGCTCGATAACATCGCTCTATCGAGTATAAAATGGAAAAAGATGTATTTGCAATCACAACAATATTTTTAATGAGCTGCAAACGACTTGTCCCAAAGTTAGCAGTGCAAACACAAAAGGCATCACTCTGTTTGCAGGAGACACAGCGAGAGCCGTATTTTGGCTCCGACCCTCTGTTTGTGTTCCGTTTACGACCCATCGCATCGGGTTTGGATCCCAAACGAAAGAAAGGCGCGGAGCTCTCCGCCCGTAGAACGGAGTTTTATTTTGATTCCTTCGCCCCCCGCTCCCGCCCTGGGCACTATAAACACATCGGGTGGGGCAGGTCTGAGCGAAGATTTGTGCCGCAAATAACCGTGCGGTGTGTGTGTGTGATGGGGGGGCATCCCGAGGGCAACAGCGAGGGGGGGGCCGCAAGGGAAAGGTGCGGCATCCCGCAAGGAGTTGCCCCCACAAACAGCGTCCCATCGCTTCTCCCCCCACAGCTTCCCATAGTGCCGTCCAGATGATGGAGGATGGGGGGGATCGCATCGAGCCGGGACCCCCCCAAATCCCCCCGGGTCAGGACACGTCGGGGCCGGACTCACCGCGGTGCCCCGCAGAGCCGCCCCCACCCGCCCGTGGGAGCCCCTCCTCCCGTTCTGGTGGTTGTTTGGCATCTCTGTTGTTTTGGTGTTGTTTCCTTCGAAGAAACGCTTCAAGAAAGAAATAAAAATAATAATAATAATAAAAAAAAAACGCTAAGGAACGGGTTTTATTATTATTATTGTTATTATTATTATTATTATCATTTTCCACCACAACATTCAGTTGATAACAATATAGGCTGTAAAAATAGGACCGATCCCTAACAGAAAGCAAAGGGAGGAGGGAGGGGGGGGGTTACAACCGAGAAGGGGGAGCGTGGAAGGGAAGCGAAATAAAAGCAATGAGAAATCCGAAAGGAAAAGAACGGCGCCCGTCCCAAACCCTCGGAAAGAAAGGCCGACAACGGGGGAGAGCCGCGGGGTGGGAGGGGAGGGGGAAGGGGGGCCGTCCCGGTTCGGTTCTGCCCGCGGCCCCCGAAGGAGCTCAGAATAAAACTGCGACATCGGAGCAAAGAAACGAAAATCCCCCCTTAAAGTTGATTGTCCTTCACTGATAGCGCCCGGCCCGCCGAACCGCCCGCATTGCTCCGCTGGGCCGGGAGGGTGTGGAGCTCCACGCCTCTCCCTTCGCTTCCATCTATTGGATTTTATTGTATTCTTATGAATTATTCTTCTTCTTTAATTTTATTTCGTACAACACGAGCGAAACGCAGTTATACAAGGCTAAACCCCCCTCCCCCCCCCCCCCTCTCCTCACCCCCTCAGGTAAAAGCAGTGCTTCGAGAATCGTCGTACAGTATTGCACAGTTCAAAAGTACAAGAATAAAAATAAGGATTCATCATCACCATCATCAATCAATATTACAAAAGGAACCCAAAGAATACAGATGTTCCCTTTTTTTTTTTTCCCCAAATACCGAAATAACATCACAAGGAAAAAACAAAACAAAACAAAAACAACCAACGAAACAGCAAAACAAAAAAAAAAAAAAGAAACAAAACAAAACAACAAAAAAAAAACCAACCCAAAACAACGAGCAGGAAAATAGGAACGGGAATCCGACAGAAGAGTTCTGATACCCGAACAGAGCGGCCATCCCCGCCCCCCCCTCCCGGCTGTGCCCCCCGCGGCACAACGCGGTGAGTCGGAGCAAAGCAGCGCTCCGAGAGGGACGGAATGATAGAATTCCTCATTTTATTATTATTATTATTGTTATTCTTATTATTATTATTAATTTTTTTTGGCTTTCCCGATTTGGCAAATCTCGAGGAGGAGGAGCGGCGTGGGATCTTTTTTATTATTATTATTTTTTAATTATTATTATTATCTTTTCTTTCTTTCTTTCTTTCTTTTTTTTTTTTTTTAATTTTTCTTTTGTACAAAAATAAACCTAAAGCCACAGAGACCATCGCGGTTTGTGTTCGCGGTTACAAAAGGTGTGACAGCCCCGGGGTGCCCGCTTTCGTTTTCCTCCCCCCCCTTCCCCACTTTTGCTCCCTAATTATTTTCTTGTTACACTTTTTCATTCTTTCCTTACCCTCCCCACCCCCACCCCTCTTTAGCCTCCCCCCTCCCGCTCCCCTCTCTCCGGCTATAGGGCCGCAGCGCTACTTACGGGCGGCTCCGCGCCGCTCAGCGCGGGGCTCAGACGGGCCGCAGGAGCGGTACGGAGGTGACCACGGGGTGGGAGTAATAAACGGGGTGGGGGAAGGTGAGCAGAGGCTGCGGGCCGGGACCGCCGCCTCCAGCCGCGCTGCTCTCCGCGCCCGAGTTCTCGTGGTAGAGGATGGGGACGCGCACGATGCGCTGCGCGGCCGCGTGGCTGAGGTTGGCCGCCTCCAGCTCGGCCGCCAGCTGCCGCTTCCACTTGTTGCGGCGGTTCTGGAACCAGATCTTCACCTGGGTCTCTGTGAGGTGCAGCGAAGCGGCCAGGCCGGCCCGCTCCGAGCTGCTCAGGTAGCGCTTCATGTCGAAGGTGGACTCGAGCTGGAAGACCTGGCTGCGGCTGAACACCGTGCGCGTCTTCTTCTTGCGGCACGGCTTCTTCTCGGGGCTCTCCTCCCGCTTCTTCCAGTCCTCCGCGCCGCCCTCCTTCTTCCCCTCCTCCGAGTCGCTCTCCTCCAGCACGATCTCGGCGGGGCTTTTGGGGTCCCGCTCCTTCTGTTCCGCGTCCCCCCCCTGGAGCAGCGGCTCCGGGGAGTCCCTGTCGGTGCCGGACGCGGGGGACGAGTCCCGCAGGAGGGATTTCTCCGCGGCTGAACGGGGACAGAGGGACACAAAGAGACACCTTCAGCCCCGAGCTGCCCCCCGACGGGCCGCCGCCGCCCGCCCGCGATGCCACCCCCGTCCCGTCGGGGATGGAGAGATGGAGGGGACGGATGGGAGGACGGAGGGACGGATGGGAAGGAAGGAGGGACGGAGGGTCGGAGGGAGCGGTACCTTCGGTACGGGGCAGGTGGGCTCCGGCCGGCGTCAGCGCGTAGGGGTACCACCAGGTCTGGGCTCGCTCCAGGCAGTGCGCGCTCAGAGCGAAGCGCGGCGCCGGGATCTCGAAGCGGGGAAAGGAGAGATCTCCCACCTGCGAGAGGGCGAAGCCGGAGCCGTCCGCTTTGCCCGAAGGGGCGAACAGAGCCCTCGGCTGCTTGGGGGCCGCTTTGGGGGGGTCTCCGTTGAGCAGGTTCTTGATGTAGAAGGATTCCTTGGGAGGGGGCGGCGGCGGCGGGGCGCTGGGCGGCTCCTGCCCGGTCTCCGGCATCCTCCGCTGCCCGCCCGCTTCCTGCCCGCCGCGGGTGGCGGCTCCCGGCGGAGCGGGGGAGAGGCGCGGCGGCGGCGCGGCGGGGGAGCGCGGCGGGCCCGGCCGGGGGCCCCTCGCATGGGGGGGCGGCAGCGCGGGGGGCCGAGGGGAGCCGAGCGGCACCGGGCAGGCGGAGGGAGAGCCGCGCTCCTCGCTGCCGCCGCCGCTCGCTGCTGCGTCAACCCGGCGCCGGATGCTAATGATGAAATCAAAATGTCATCCAAGTTAAACGCGGGGAGCACGCGGCGATTGGGCACGCACGATGGCAAATGGGATTAGGCGGGGAGGCGGCCGGGAGGAGAAGGCTCCGCGCAGCCCCTGCCCGCAGCGCCGCGGCCCCGGCCCCCCTGCGACGTGCGCCGCCGCGGCGGGAGGCTGCGAGCGCCCGCCCGATCGTTATTGGCTCGGCGGAGTCCAATTAGGCAGCAAATGAGGACGGGGCTATTAGCACAAAGGGATCCCGGCTCCGCCGAGGCACCGCGGGAGGCGAATGGCACGGGCCGCGTCGCGCCGCCACAAAAGCGGCCCTCGCCCCGCCGCGCCGCCGCCCCGCCCCGCGTCCGCACCCACAAAAGCCGCGGGCGCAGCCGGGCCGCCCCGAGCAGCTCCGGGCCGAGCCGCCGAGCCGCGGGCCTGATGCCGATCCGGCCGCCGCTCCGCCAACTTTCCGTGCTGAAACGGCTCCGGCGGCCGCTGCGCGCCCCGCACGGACAGACCCCGACCCCGGTACCGGTCCCGACCCCTCCGCCCCGCTGGGCACGCGGCGCCCTCTGCCGGGACCGGGAGCGGGAGGACGCGGTCCGGGCTGCGCCGGGTGTGCTGCGGTAATCGGCACTGCGGGGCACTGCCGGGCAGGGACTGAGCTGGGACGGCCTGAGGGCAGCGGGATTCGTGTTGGGAGAGACGTCGGGGAAGGGATGGGGAAGGGAAAGGAAATGGGAAAGGAAAGAGGGAAGAAAAAGGTAAAAGAAAGGAAAGAAAGGGAAAAGGAAAGGAAAGAAAGGGAAAAGGAAAGGAAAGAAAGGGAAAAGGAAAGGAAAGAAAGGGAAAAGGAAGGGGAAAAGAAAGAAAAGGAAAAAGAAAGGGAAAAGGAAAGGAAAGAAAGGGAAAAGGAAGGGGAAAAGAAAGAAAAGGAAAAAGAAAGGGAAAAGGAAAGGAAAAAGGAAAGGAAAGAAAGGGAAAAGGAAGGGGAAAAGAAAGAAAAGGAAAAAGAAAGGGAAAAGGAAAGGAAAAAGGAAAGGAAACAAAGGGAAAAGGAAGGGGAAAAGAAAGGAAAGAAAGGGAAAAGGGGAAGGAAAGGAAAAGGGGAAGGAAAGGAAAAGGGGAAGGAAAGGAAAAGGGGAAGGAAGGAAAAGGGGAAGGAAAGGAAAAGGGGAAGGAAAGGAAAGGAAAGGGGAGAGGAGAGGGGAAAGGGGAGGAAAGGAAAGGAAAGGAAAGGAAAGGAAAGGAAAGGAAAGGAAAGGAAAGGAAAGGAAAGGAAAGGAAAGGAAAGGAAAGGAAAGGAAAGGAAAGGAAAGGAAAGGAAAGGAAAAGGGGAAGGAAAGGAAAGGAAAGGGGAGAGGAGAGGGGAAAGGGGAGGAAAGGAAAGGAAAGGAAAGGAAAGGAAAGGAAAGGAAAGGAAAGGAAAGGAAAGGAAAGGAAAGGAAAGGAAAGGAAAGGAAAGGAAAGGAAAGGAAAGGAAAGGAAAGGAAAGGAAAGGAAAGGAGGAAGGGGAAATGAATAGAAAGGAAAGGGAAGGAAAAGAAAGGAAAAGGGAAAGGGAAGAGAAGGAAAAGAGAGGAGAGGAAAGGAAAGGGGAAAGGGAAAGAGAGGAAAGGGGAAAGGGAAAGAGAGGAAAGGGGAAAGGGAAAGAGAGGAAAGGGGAAAGGGAAAGAGAGGAAGGGGAAAGGGAAAGAGAGAAAGGGGAAAGGGAAAGAGAGGAAAGGGGAAAGGGAAAGAGAGAAAGGGGAAAGGGAAAGAGAGGAAAGGGGAAAGGGAAAGAGAGAAAAGGGGAAAGGGAAAGAGAGAAAAGGGAAAGGAGAGGAAAGGAGAGGAAAGGAGAGGAAAGGAAAGGAAAGGGGAAAGAGAAAAAGATGGAAAAAAAAAAAAAGAAAGTAAGAAAAGAAAGAAAGAAGGAAATAAATCAATTGTCCCAGCCCCTCAATTCCGGTGTGCTCTAAACGTTTGGGACACACATGCACATCCACTGCACACATCTCTCCTGGCACAGGAGCTGTAGATCTGAAGGTGGGTGTGCGCAGCTCTACCTGTAAATATTTTAATGCCCTGATCAAATAGAATGGATTTCTGGTGCTCCTGCTGCTGTTCCCTTTCAAAGACATGCACCTGCAATTCGAAATAACATCTTTTATCTGAACCAGATCTCTCACCAGCTGTGCCTGCAAGCTCTCTTTGGGAGTTCTGCATCCCCCAGAATATTTGGGGTTATGAATCCAAGGAAAGCTCCCACACACCCAACCATGTGACATTTTGGGCTACAACAGTCGTGTTACAGATTGTGCACCCTCAGCATACGTGTCTTTTTCAGAATGCCATCTCTTATGTGACCATTTCCAACCATTCCTGTCATGGCAAGGAGCAGTTCAGATGAACAGAGAAGCACAGAAATAGAAGATGACTGTATGATTTCTGATCCTAAGATCAGCAAAGCACATCCTGGGGGTGGAGAGTCATCCAGGTACAGAAGTATGTAGGAATACTTTCTTCCTTTAAGCATCTGTTTCATTTAAAGGCATCAAAGTAAAGCTTATTAGGAATTTGTTCCTAAGCAAGTCTGTTCCTTGGTCCTGGACTAAGATGCATGGGCAGAAAGTGATGCGGCGGGCAGCTCCAGGGCAGGACTGTCAGCTCCTAACCCGCCTGTGGTCTCTCATGGCCAGCAATCACTCACAGGGCAAAGCTGAGCAGGAGAGACAAACCGAGACGGTCCGCGATGACGCTACAAGAAATGGTCATTTTGCAGTTCTTTATTCTGCATCAAAAAAGGGGAGGAAAAAAAAAAAGAATCTTTCTGTATCCCTTTCTATGTCCCTTTCTGTGTCCCTTTCTCTATCCCTTTCTCACCCATTTTTTTTTATTTATGCCCCCCAGCAACAGCTGCACATGAAGCCCGATGCTGACGGACCCATCCCTGAGCCCAGTGGGTTTTGCTGCAGTCTTCCTTCTACTTTTGTTTCTAAACCCACACTCATCCCACTCCATTGTAAACAGATGATTATTATTTCATTAGTGTTCCAATTCAGAATTAATTGGCTAATTTACACATGGATCAATTGTATAAATGCGATGTTGGTGATAGGTGCTTGATATGATTTAAAGTAATTGTTTATTTTCCAGGTTTGGCTTGCATTGTATTGCAAAGTGATTTATCTCCTTATTTATCCTGTCTCAGTACCGCCTCTTCTTTTTCATTATTTTTCTAAAGAGATGCACTCCTGCTAAGCTGAAGCATGAAGCTGCGCCGTGATTTCTGTAAGCTTTGCATCTGCTTTTCCTCTGGCAGGAGCTTTCTGACAGCAGCAGGACTGTCTGCACAGCCAGTCCCGTGCTCTCCTCCAGTGCTCTGCAGCGTTTTGCCCCACGAGTGTAAGGAAACAACCATCCATCAAAGCAGTATTTAATTTTGTGGCTTGCTTTACACAATTTCTTCCATTGGGAAGTGCCTCATAGCATCGGGTTTGGACGTTCAGGGGGAGGAAGGAGATGAGAACGCAGTTAGCAGTTTGCCCCATGCAGATATATTACTTACTCAGGCAATTGAAATGAATTCTCCTGCTATCAGATTGCAGAGCTGCCGTTCCGCTGCCCAGGCAGCTAAAAACAATTCTGTGAGTGCCAAAGATTAACTACCACAGACTTTGAGCCACGAGCGATGGCTCTCCCTTTCCTATTGCAAATTGTTACACACCATCAGGGCTGCCGTAAAATCTGAGTTATTCAGAAACACCCCATTTCTCTGCCACTCTTTCAATTGCTTCTTGGTGGAAACAAGAGGTTACCCAGAAAGCGGATGCTACTTTCTCATCACAAGAAATGCCTGCTGCAGGATGTGTTTGATAAGGATGTTTTATTCGAGGCTGGAGAAACTGCAGGTGAGTTATGCTTGGTAACCCAGCTCGGGTTTTGCTTGGCTGAGTACAGAGGAGTGTATGCAGTGTGCGTGGAGCAGGAGGTATTTTGGAACAGTTAAAGCTGTTCCCTTATTATGCCTTACAATGGCATTTTTGTTCCTTTAAATTGAAGGCCTTGCAAGTATCTGCTTTCTGGTGGTTTCCTGGCAAGCCGAGTGTCTTTCCTGACAAGTATTAGAGTTTCCATTCTGAACCTGATTGCACCGTTAATTTGTGAGACTTTTATTCTGAGGCCCATCACAGCCCTGTCTCTGACTCACAAAGATATCATTTTTACAGGAAAGAGGAACAATTTCCAGGTTGTGACGTTTCCATGAAACAAGTTCTGTTGCAAACTGCCATGTAATTTGGAATAAATCCGCGGGGAGAGAATTGATGGGCAAATGATGTGATCCAGCTACAGTCTTCATTTCATACGGCACCACATTCTTGCTCTATATAAGATGATGCAATGCTCTTTGATCATCACACACTCATACAACATATCCTTTGCTTTTGTCATGGTGACCTGCCCTCCAGTCCAGTTTCTAGAAAGGATGATCATCTTTGTGTTGACAATGGCCATGTGTGCACAGTTTATCACTTTCACAAGTGCACTCACAGAAAAAAGGTCAGCTAAATACAGTGGAGGAGATCCCTTGTGAAAAATATCATAGGAGGATGTCAAGGCAGAATATAAGCTGTTCTTTGACATTTCATCTAAATGACACTTTGTTGTAGCTCGTCTTACTTGTTTCAATATAAGGATGGGAATATCCAAAGAACAATGGATAGATGGCAACCTTGCAGCTTGTGGTTCTAAATCTAAAGACTGGTATTTACATATCAAGCCATAAATTCTGAATTATTTTCTATAAATTGGGGGAAAAAAAAACCAGAATAAACTGTGTAAACATCTCAGATTTCTTTGTGGTCACAAATTACATGTTCATGAAAATCCATGAGCATCCTGGAATCACACCTGAAAAATGCTGAGTGTTTTCAGCTCCTGCTGAAGTCATACAGAACTCCAAAGCTCTGTGGTGAATACTGTACTGGCCTGGCTAGGAAACAAGAGTTATTATCCATATTCAGCCTTCAGAACTCAGATCCAAATTATCCATTTGCTGAGAGCCAGCAGGGAATAGAATAGATCCAATGTTTGTGCGCACAGCCGCTGAACAATGTGCTGTTTTAGGAGTCCTTAAATAATCATTGATTTCAAAAGTGTTACAGCCCATTGACTCAAAAATCAGCTGCTTATGAGGAGTCTCGCGTTCCTATCTGAGATCCTTGGCAATTGTACAAGAGTTGTGCAGAACATACATTCCAAATGCAAGCTGCGTTTTGGACTTTATTAAAAGATCCTGTAGTCATCCTAATTTACCTAAGCACTTTTGTTATAAATGGCATGGAATTCTGAACCAGCTCATTCCGAGTCAGCAAATCCCCAAAATAGCTCTTGGTTTTGTAAAATAAGTGAACGATGGGGCCATTTTCTGCTTCAGCAAGAGCTTCTATGTCAAGACCTCTGTGTGGTTTGCACTAATTAATAGGTCTGTCTTACCTGACAGTCCTCAGGGAAGGCTACTCCTCAGAGAAGATCAGTGATTCGGGAATCCCGAGAAGCACAAGTGATGTGCACACTGCAGGGGGCTCCTTCTGCCTCTTTTGGCTGGGGCAGTGAAAGGACATCTCCTCTTCAGAAATTCAGACAGCTCAGGCATTCGTATCCCTTCAGTGGCGTGCAGACTGTTCTGCCTGTTCTGCAAAAGAAAATAGAAGAAAGAAGATTTCTGGGCTTCTTTCCATGTAACGTCTATGCACATTCCAGGACAGAAATGTTATCCTAAATAATTAAGTTTCTTATGTCTGCTATATTGCTAAAAGTCTTCAAATCCACACTATGAAGATGTTAGCATCAGAGGCCAAAAAATGGTTGCTCTGGGCTGAGTTCTCTCCTTCAAAGTCAAATTCCAAACCATTCCTTCTTTGGGTCAGAGGTACATATTTATGTAGCGTGCATTGATTTTTCTTTTACATGGTTGAAAAACTAAAGATCTATTAGAAAGGCAAGCATTACATTGAAAATGTTTGTAATATACTTCAGTTAAACATAAGCAGTACATATCACAAATTCATTGTTAGCAAACTTGATTAATGCAACATTATGTACCAGGACAACCTCAGTACCAGGAAGAGTTTATTTAAAGGCAAACAAACAAAAAAAAGCCACAAGTTTTTATTAGTATCCCATTATTAGTCACAGAAAACTAGATCCTCTCTCAGGAAACCCGGCACACAAGCAGTATGTCATACCATTTCCCTGCCCACATGAGCCCTTGGCACTGGATCTGTAATGATCCAACTGCTCTGAGGTGTACAACACAGTGCTAATGATGTTTGGAGTGAGGGCATCACTTGGTTGGTGGAGAGCAGGACTAAATCCACTGCTGGGCAAACCCTTCAGTGCATCAATTGATGCATACTCAGCTTCATCAACAGTGCAGCCATCGTGAAGCAGTTACACCACTGTTTTTTGCACAACAAGAGGTGGTTTTTGACATTAAGCCATGGGTACTCGACCAGTTCAGCCTTACAGTCCAGAACGGTGGCTTGAAACTGCTTCCTCATATAGAGGTATGAGAAGCATTTGGGAAGTACTAACAAAGATAGCTAGCTAGGAACCAAGGATGATTTCTTCGCCTAAACTAAACAGATATTTGGCTTGTCATTAAGGACCCATAAAAAAAGAACAATGCAAGAGGACGGTATGATTGGCTCTGACAACATGACAGAACATCTTGTTCGAGGCAGCAGGTAAGACAAATAATTGTATTAGAAATGACAGAAAGTGGAACACTGTCAACATGACATACGCATGAAATGTAATATTTGTAAGCACTGCTGGGTATCTACAGAGCAATAGAATTGTCAAAATAATAATCCTAACGTATTAAGCAAGCACTAACTGTTTCTCTTTACCATCCTGATAAGTGTTCTTACTGTGTGTTGTCATCCACAGAGCATGAGATCTCAGTTACTTGTGTAATGCTGTCACAAAAAATTACTTTTAATGTATTTCCACCTTCCTCTAGATCACTCTTGTCTCAGATATTTCAGTCAGGAAAATTACATACAGTACACATCATGCTGCCATTATGAATTCATTATGTATTTTTGTGCCCAAGAGGAATGAAGAACGGAGAATGTGGTAAAAGACATTAGGGCAAATATGCAGATGATACTTCTGTTTTTATTTTATTTTATTTTATTTTATGGGGGGAGTGCGGGTGGGGCTGTTATTGGCAGTAAGGGTTTGTATGAATGAGAGGATTAGACACTGTCTCTCGAGCTAGAGATTTTAATTTTATTCCATTCTACAGACTATGCTTGTAAAGCACTGACGCTGATCAGAGATTGCAGAACACTGATCAGAATTTCTGGATGTCCTTGATAATGCCCTTCACCTTCCTAATAAGCTCTGAAATTATAATATATCGATTGGAATGCTTTGCAGCAGCATGACACACAGAGCATTATTGATAAGCAGCCCTGAATTTTCAGGTGACAAACAAGGGCGAGAGAGACTCGCTAAAGCAAGAGCGTGAAGCTGCCACGATGATCTTCACTATGAAAACTTGGGCTACACCCGAAATTCTTAGGAAAACATTTTTACTTTTTTCCGGGAAGATTTCAACACTGATTTGCGGAGAATTAATGTAGCTATAATGGTGATACAATTGCAAATAATGATAACAGCGATAACAATAACACGATAAATACCAGTAGGTACGCTCTGCCCGCTCGCTCTCTCCTAGGAGCGGTGCCTTCAGCACCACGGACAGCGCCGGGCGCTCTGCGGGCGGGCTGGGGGCCGGCGGGTCCCATCGCTCATGACGGGATCTATGAGTAGAATCAGGGCCAGGGCTGATACCAAATCGCTGTGGTCCTGGGGGTAGAACGTAGAATTAGAGACTTATTGCCAGTGTAAAAGTCCTGTACAAGAAAATAATTAACTGCACATAGATTCTAACATTACAAGCTAAGAACAAGACCCTTCGTCAGCTATCACCCGAGCCTTCACAGGCAAATTCAAGAGAATTACGTCTTGGTTTATTTTAATATCAAAGCGTTTTATAAGAAGACAAGGAAATCGTTTCCCTTTCCAATAGTGCTGGCGCATTGCCCTGTTTATTCTCCAGCTGGTATTTTTGTTCCTCTTAGAGATATATCAAAGTTTATGTAGTAAGTGTGACTTGGAGGAGATGGAAAAGACATTGACAATATTAATTGTTTCATAAATACGGTCAGATGGGATATGTTTTTTATAACCTTGGTTTAAACCTTGCTATTGAAAAACCAATACCCTGCCATTTGTTTATACTTTTCTTGGCATACAAGGCAGATATATTAGAGTGAATGAAGCTAATAAAAGGCTATAGGCAGCATTTTCCACACTCAAATTTTAGGCATGGCCTCTTTTTCAAAAGAAAACTGTCTTGTAGTTTGGAACATTATAAACATTCGGTCTCTCTGTAAAAAGAAAAAAAAGGTATGAATAAAACCAGAAATTGCAAAGGGCCAAAAAGAATGGACCCTCTGCTTTTAGGTGAGCACTTCTTTACTGCCATCATAGACCTGCTTACATGAGCAGCTGTCAATGCATAGGGATGATGCAGACAACCCAGCTGTGTGAGGTAGCTCCCACAGAGGCAAAAGGTCAGCAAGAAAAACACTCCTTTCCTAAAGAGATCTTATTTGAATCCAAGAAGTTAGCTGCAAAGCAATGGGTCTTGAATGTGGAAAGAAGAACCCCAAACTCTCCCAAAGGCAGTGCATGACTCATGGTTTTAGACAAGGAAAATGCTCTGTGAATAAATTACTGGAGATCTTGCAAATGTTTTTCACCCAAGCAATGGTAAAGTCTTAGAAATCTATTTGCACTGCAAGCAATTTACTCCTTACAGACCTTTTATTTCATTTGCACCGCATTTTAGTCTCCAAACAAAGGAACAAGCAGGTGGGTTTAACTTTGCTTTCATTTCTTAAAATATTTTTATCACATTCTTTCCAATGCCACGTGCAAAATAAATACAATACTTACACATATTGTAAACATGAGCTTTCATGATACTGTGTTCTGTTAAATTAATACGATAGTGCTAAGAAGACATATAGCTCAGCAGAAACTGAAAACTAGAAAATAGAAACTCCAGTGAAGAAGGAAGAAAATGGCATGTCACCATTCAACACTCCTAGAAATTTCACAGAGTAAATATATGCTATGCTACAGAGCATGAGAAAGCTCCACTGCAATCCTGAGGTACTGCTGGAGGACACCAAGAGCCACTGTAATCCTTAAAACATTTGCCATAGAGAGTTTTACCTTGATCCATGCACAGGGAATGTGAAGCCTGACATTCTGGTCTTCCTAACAGCTGTGTATGGAGCATCTCCTACTACCTCAGGCTTCTGTGGAGATAAAAGGTCTGGTCCTGAGGAATAGGCATAGAATTCATTACCAGAGGGAGCACGAAGGTACTTTCCCTATTTCATTTCAGCTCCAGAGCAGTAGAGGCTTTTGCCAGCAGCCATACTTATTTCATAACTCTTTGTTGCTCAGAACCCAGTAAATCAAGAATATCTAACTTCTTCTGTATATCTCAGGTCCAGAAGGTTTTTAAGGACATGCTGGAGAAAACTAAAAGCTAGCTGAAGAACACAGAGGAAGAAAAGCTGTAGCACTGCTAGGGGCCACCAAATGCCTAGCAGTGCCTCTTACTTGCCTCGCAGGGAGTGGGAGATTCTCTGCACACCCAGAATTCAGCACTACCTGGGTGACTCCCTTTCGAACATGAAGAAAGTAGTAAGAATAAATGTTGACTTGAAGGTGCTTTCACTCATTGTCAATTGCTTGTCAGAGCTTAGCATTATAACGTGTGTACTACATGTACCTGGGAAACGATTGAAAGACCACCTTGATCTCAGCAGCACCATTCACACTATTTTTTTCCTGAGAATCAGCAGGCACTGATCAGACTGAGAGAAGAGCATTTGGAGAATGGACGTTTTGAAAAGCTGTGCTTTGCTGCAGTTTCATTCCCAAGAGTGCCACAAGAGACAATGCTCGAACAATGGCCTTTTCCAGTTGCTCTACAAGGCCTTCACAGGAAACAAGGGAGAATTTCTCTTCATCAGTGCAGAAGCAAACATGATAACTGGAAGTCTCCTTATAACAAAATTTGTCTTAGCCATGTTAATCTTGCCACTAGATTCTCATTTCTAGTTCTGGCATCACAGAAAAGAATCCCTGCCATTCATGGCAGCAAAGCTCACAGAGAAATAAGTTTTTTTGCCACTCACAACACCTGTTGAGCTAATCTGAAACAACACATCCAAGTTCCATTTCCAGCAATGCACATGTTTGCCTTTCTCCTCAACCTGCAAGTTCTAATGGCTCGCAATTAAATAAAAGCATTTCTCATTCCCATATCTCCCTTCCCATCCTCCCTCCAAGGCTGTGGCTTTAATTTAGCCCCATTACATTCTTGTGGCAGCAGACTGTTATGGCAGGCAGCAGGATTATGACTCATCATGTACTGTGGGAAGTAGTGATCATCCAAAAAGCAAACGGAGGTGGGCAGTGAAGGAGAAATCACTTATGCAAATAGAAATATTTTCAATAATGATCAACAGCGTGAGAAAGAATATAGGAAAAATTACATTAGGCAGAGGAGCTTCATTTTTAAAATGTTCCCTAAGTGCTAGAAATCTTCCCATCTTCATTTTTTCCCTTAAACTCTGTCATTTGTACAGCCTATTAACCTTTAACTTTATGACTATCCTAACGTGAAATACTGGCAGCATTTAAGTCTGAGAATACTGGAGACCTACCTTCCTGGCTGGCAACAGAGGTGAAGCGCTTTCTGTTATATCAGTCACTTTTAATATCAGTCATATACACGCAGCACCACAGACACTATTTTTAGATTCACGTGCTGGCGTTACCTGTGATAAATGCTCTGCAGACTCCAACTATCTTCGGGGGTCTTAAAGATTCCTTCTAGTCCGCCCTCTCACAGATCATCACCCTAATTGTAGCATTCGATTCTGTTGGAAAGTAAGAGAGAAAATCAAATTAAATCACGTCCTTCAAACTCCCACTTTCCAAGTCTTAAACAGACAATATAAAATTAATTATTTGTGTTTACAAGAGCTCCTGGGGAGCTGAGCCATGGCTGGCACTTCATGGGTCTGAAGCACTCACCCAGCGTTACTCCGGCCATTTCTGCCCTGCAGACCTGGCAGTCTGGATGGGGCAGGGAAAGAAAGGGTGATTAAGTGACTTCCAAAAAGTGATAAAGTGGCTCATCTGAGTGGCATGTGCTGGGGCCATATCGATTATAACGGCAGCAGAAGACGTAAGCGATTTAATGTGGAGCTTGTTTGGTTTTAATTGTTATCATTAACTCAAACCACATGAGCGACAGGAGCTGCTCAGACCTGAGAATGGGAACTTCTTTGTTTATAACTAAATCTCAGTAATTAAGTGGCACCCAGTGAATACGGGTATTTATAGCAGGGGCTGATTGGAGGCAGCAGCTCACAGAGGTGTGCTCTCAGCCTGGGAGTGAGGATGGGAGATGGCAGGGCAGCTCTCAGCAGCTGCCTGGTGTCAGGGAGTGCTCTCCTCCAGGGCCGGGCACAGTCCTGCCTGGGTCAGCTTCCCAAAGGAGGTCTCAACTAGAAAGAGCAGCTGAACCCATAACGCCGACTACTGAGAACATTCTGCCTCCAAGATGAACTGCCAGAATTTATTTATACAAAGTCTTCCCCTCTTCCCTTGCTCTTTCAGACTCAGCAAACCTTCAAAAAGCTCAGTGGGGAGTGCTGAAACAAGACATAAAAGTGAGTTTGCCAGGCAGGAGCCTGTGGCTCTCTCCTTAATCAGAAAATACCAACAGTCATGCAGTGCAGATGGCTCAGGAGCCAGAGGGAGCTCGCGGCTACACGAACAGCCCTGCCTGCTTCCCCACCCTTGGTAGGAGAAGCAGGAGGAGCAGGCAGTGGCACTGGCCCCAAAGGACAAAGGGCTTCTCCCCACCTTGATGCTGCACTCTCACTTTTCTGCTGCTCCCAAGTCTCCTTTGTTATGGATAAGAGGGGACAGTCTCTAAACACAGCCTTATTGAAATACTGTGCAATGAACATTACCCATATATATCATCACACCGATTTCTACTGGACCAACTGCAGATACTTGCACTGAGTAGAACTTGCTTTAAAGTCATGTGCCATAGTCAAGAAGGGATATGAACAGAAGGCACTAAATCAATATCTTGGGTTAGACACCTACCTGTCCCTGTTTTCTTCCACTTTCTGCAGTCAAGTTGTTCCCAGCTCAGAAATGAAACTGCAGGCTCGCTTTTGGTGAGAAGTTTGAAATCAGCAGCCAGACTTGGCCAGAGGCTACTGCAATCTTGCTGCAAATTCAAACAAGGAAATAAATATATATGGGCCATTCTAGGATTTTGAGTAAAGGCCCAGCCAAAGACAAAAATGTAGAGTTAAGCATGCTTTTGCATCCTACTTATGCCCTGACTTAGCCCTCCGTCTTGTCCTTCCTACTCATATCAACGAATTCATAAAGTGGTAGAGGAAGCAGACAGCATTTACACTGATGTTTACAGACATGCCTACACCGTGCGTTAGTCTTGGGCCCACACACATGTGAGGTGGACCCTATCACGTGGCACAGGCAGGCTGCACAGTGCTGGTTTTGCCCAGGTCGCAGCTCAGGTCTCCATTAGCACATGCCACCACACCCAGCACAGTCTGCAAGCCCATGGACTGCACCCAGTGTTCTCCCCAAACTTTGCTGGGATTTAGTCATCTAGTCATGGAGCCGCTTTTCTAAACTCCAGCTGGGTTTAGAAACACGTTTAATCTAGGCGCGCTCTTGGGCCCTATTGATTTTAATGTAACAATCATATGTTTAAAACTTAGCATGTGTTTAATTGCTCCGGTGAATAACAACAGACTGATGCTGGTGCTAATGTGCCTTTGCTGACCTGGAGCCTGGGAGAGCGATGCCGTATCAGCCCCATGGCAAAGGGATCCAGGGGATGGCAGTTGTCACCAGCCTGAAGTCAGATGATCCTCATTTTGTTTTGGAAGTAGATGCTGTTTCCTAAACACAAGGAAAGTCCAAATTAATTTGGAAGCAAAACTAGGTAAGGCTTCTTGTTCATTTAGCTCCGGTTATTTCATTTTTGGCATTTACCTAAAGTTTTCATCTCTCCAAGTCTTGTTTTATGGTTAGTATAAGGCCAGCCTGAATGATAATATATTGTGACTGTTATATTATTTATTTCAAAGCCAAGTTATTGATTATTGCACGCTGAAAATGACAAATGGCATCTGAGAAAGGCACGGCCAGCGAGTTCTATTAAAGAAATGATAGTATTGCTCATGGATTGTTAAAAGGTTCGGTTTAGATACTTTATAGGTTTATATCCATCACTATTTAATGACCAAATGATGAAAAATATGAGTCACGGGAACAATTTCTTTCTGTTGCAGTTTTATGTTTAGGCAGTTAGCAAAATAAGAGAATTTTTTGTGCTAAGGGCTTACGCACCCAGATCTTATAACACATTATCTAGTAATGAGCTTGATTACTTGAATGGCAATGATTTAATACAGGTGCACCTGGACCAGTAGGTGAACACAAAGCCTGACCACACTGCAGGTAACTGGAGTGGGCTGAATCCTTCCCTGTGGTGCAGGTAGCCATGTGACAAAGGGATGTGCTCAGCAGTGCAAGGTGCATCACAGCACCCCTAGCAGCAAACAGGCAGTGAATGGGGAACAGACCTGGGTAGTCTGGGTGTCCCTGCTATCCCTCGTTGCCTCCCCTGCAGAAGCCAGGGTCGTACTTGGTCCATTTTCCCCACATTTAACCCCACAAGTTTGAGTTAGATCCCAGCAAGCACTTTTTGTTAGTCAAAGGTATGAAAAGATCTCTTTTCACTCTTATTCTCTTACAGCCATCTGTTCAAAACACTTTCAAAACGATGGCAATTAGAGATAAGAGCTAATAATGCTCCAACCTGCACGCTGAGAAATGCCATTTAATCACCGTTGGCTGGGCTGGCAAATAAGGAGCAGCATCC